>JAWHQI010001060.1:0-128927 GCA_033032865.1 Dactylorhiza incarnata
AACTGGACGATTTCATCGCAAAACACATGGCAGGGAGTAATCTACTCGCGCGGCTTCTCTACGCGATGAGCGGATTAACTCTTCCAATCCGCACCAGATAGCTATCCCGGTTGACCACTTCGAATATGGCTTCAAGTTTCCACTGCCGCTTGAAGTCATAGCCATCTTCGACCATTACGGGGTCGTACCCGGTCAACTTCCACCGAACTCCATCGCCTCCATATATAGTTTATCTCGTACCTGCGGTTCGAGCGGATGAGGTTCTCCCCGACCTATCAGAAAGTTCTTCTCGGTGCGGGCTGCCTCCGACTCGGGGTTTCAACTTTACAGGGGGCACCTCTACTTCGGCTGCCATGGGTTGAAGATCGCTCAACTTGGCGAACAAAGTCTAGACTGGTCGGAGCGGCTTGTAATGCTCGAAGGTAAATTCGGACTGTTGCAGACAACCCGCAAGTCCGAGGGGAGAGTTTTCCAGATCCCTCAGGTCGAAAGATTAAGGGTGTGTTCGATTCAAAAGTGCGCCTCCGAAGGAAAACGAGGGTTGCGCGGACTATCAGTACTATTTAGTTAGAGATTTCAGACCGCTAGCAGCGGTCGAGGCCAGACTTCGCCCGTCGCGGCAAATGCCACTCCTGCGACGGGCTTTCCTTTGATGAAAAGAAGCGGTTACAAATGTGAAAGAACAGAAGCCGGCCGGTCAACAGTTCGCGAGACATGTGAAAACTCGAGACCGGAGCTCAGACAAGCGAGCTCTGGATTCGAGTGTGCCTGTCTTGTGAACAGTGCCGCCCCCTATTTATAGGCTTGGGGGCCTGCCGATCGACGGGCAGGGATAAAATAACCTCCTGCCGGTACAGGAGAAACGGGCAGGCGGTGACGGGATACACAAAGAAGAAAAAGAAAGAGGCCGCGCGATCGACGGCCTGCCTTCCCGACCTGTCTTGCTTGCGGCTGAGGACACCGCGGACCAAGTCAATAATGCAGACCGCGCGGTTTGGAGATGAGGCCGCGGTCTGCCTTCTGGTCATGACTTAGCCGATCTTCAAGAGGTAAATTGGATAGCCCTTCGATCTGGAGCCCGGCCTGTTCTTCGGGGCTGGAACTTCGAGTTTCTATGGGACAACCCGCGCGGTCTTTAGTGAGACCGCGGATGAACTTCTTGCCTTGCTCTTGACGATCTTATCCCTTTGGGGGCGATCGGAAAAATGACTCCAGGCCGCCCGGCCTGGCCCTTCTTGAACTGAGAAACGCCGATCCCGGGACCAGCGGCTTGGCCAGGAGTCCGCGCGGTCTGATAATGGTTCAAACCGAGAAGCGGTTTTCCGGGCAAAACATAATCCCCGCATATTTCAAATCTCAGAGGATTTCGAAAATATTAGCTTTGACCGGCAGACCGCATCCGACTTGCCTTGAATTCTATAAGAGAGCCAGAGAATTCATCTCTGCGTTGCTTTTTCTGAAATCACGGGATATTACTCGCCGGTTGCGGTCAGAATTTTTAAGACCGGCAATTCTTCAGTAATGGACTTCCTGGACGCCGTGCTAGACCGCGTGGATCCCAGCGGAGACCAGAGGAGGGCGGAAGATAAGAGGCGCGAACCGTTGGAGAAGCCGGACAAGGAGAAAGAGAAGCAAGACCGGAAAGATCGGAAGAAGAGGAAGCGGGCTGAGAAGGCCGCAGCGGCTAGCCTCAAGCCAGTCGTAGATTTGTCAACTCCCAAAACTTCTGCAGAGCCCGTGGTGAACAGCTCGGGGCCTTCCCTGATGTCTCGCCGATCCCTCCCAGCGACCTCAACCAACAGACCGCCAGCTTGCCGAGCAAAGAGGTGGCCGCCACTTCTGAGAAAGTTGTTTCAGACAGCCCTTCGAAGAAGGTCGGCGAAACCGCCTCGTTTGGAGTGGAAATCACCCCATCCGGGAACCCTCACCTGCTTGTCAGGGATCTAGAGGAAGGGGCGGTTAGTTCCCCCAGGACGGGCGAGCCGAATACTCCTCTGTCCGTGGATGATTATCCCAGCCCCCTGAAAGAAGTTCACCCAGCCCGGGTAAGAGAGAAAGGAAGAGGAAGCAGACCGGGTCCGTGACCGAGCGGATAACAAAGAAGGTCAAGAGGCTAGCCGCTAAGGAAAGGGCGGCCCTTAAGAAACCGACCGAATCCCTCCTTCAGACCAACTCGCGACTAAAGGAGGAATTGGGCCTCATGACTCCTCCACCAAAAAAGTTGAATGACCCATCGGCTACCCTGATACGAGGCCGGGCGAACTGATTCCGGACACGGCGAGTAGTTTATCCTTTAATGGGATTTTCAGAGATATGGATGAGCTGGTGAAGCGGGACCAGCTCCTTGACAGCCCGCCGGCCCCAGAACAAACCGCCCGAACTGCTGATAACTCAGCCGCCCCGCCGAGACCGATCAGACCGAGGCCGAAGAGCGAGAAGCCGCTGCCCGGACCGCCTTGGAGGTTGAGCGGAAAGCGATGGAGCTTGGGGAGGTGCTGAAGGCGCAGGAGAAGGTTCCCCCGGCAATGACCGGGGAGGAGATAGCGGTGGTGAAGAAGGAAAAGGCGGACCGGGCTTTAAACAAGCCGCCGCGGTCTGATCTCTTCGCGCCAGGTACGAGCCCCGCGGATCGTAAATCCGTCCGTTTCTTCATTCCACGGCCTCTTCGAAATAAGTTATTGACCCCGCCGACGAGCTTTTTCCCTATGGCGGCCTGGTCTTCTTCCGCTAGGCAGAGTAAGGAGAGATTCTTGCTTGAGCTACAACGGCGGTTAGACCCAAAACAGCCTAAGCGGCCCGCGCGCCTAGGCACTGATCTTTTATTTATGTCCATTGCTGTATATATTCAACCCTGCATGCTTTTATTTTTTATGACCGCGCGGCCTTTTGCAGATAGCAACGATCAGACTGTGAAGCCGGGCGACCTTGTGGCCAGCCTACCTCCATTGGTTCCCCTGGCATCGATCCGCGCAACAACTTCGCAGGAAGGGCCACAACTTTTCGAACATCTCGAAGGGGATCTGGCCACCCTGCGAGCCCGCTTGAAAGAGATCGAAGACCGGGAGGCCGCTACTCGGACCGCTCTGGAGGCTGAGCGAGTTGCGAGGATGAAGGCTGAAGAGGCGCTGAAGGCTCAGCTGGAGGCCGCGCGGTAGAAGTGGAGGCCGAGAAGAGGGCCAAGGTAGCACAAGTCGCTGCTCTGACCGCCCAGCTGGAGAAAGAGAAGAGAGCGTCCGCGAAATCTGAGGGCGACTCAAAGTATTACCAGGAAAAGTTCCTGCGATTAACCAGAGAGGTCGCTGCGAGTCGGCGAAATATGAATGATGCGATGGTGGTTATTGGCCGCCCGACTGTTGGGGCGGGCTCGAATCCTCCCCCGGTTCGGGCGGCTGATCCGATGGTTGATGAGGCCGCTTCGGTCCCCCGTATGATTGCCGCCTCGCGGGTTGAAAGGGATGCCGGGCGGCTTCATAGTACAATCAACCACCTCCATTATCATACAAGCCAAATTTATTCTCTCTGTGAACACGACCAGTGACCAGGTAGCGCCGACTTCATAGAGAGGATGCCTCCCCCAGAGCGCCGTCAGTCGTGATTAATATTTGAACTATAACTTGTATTATGAACTGTGGCTTGTTGATCTGGACAATATTCTCTATTCTTGTCTTTTATTCTGAACAATTCGCGCGGTCTCATTATTTAACCGCTGTATTTTATGCCTTGTTTAAATCTTATGTTTCATTCGAACTGTTTTCTGGTAGGCGCGAACTGTGATGTATGCTTCTTCTGTTTTTGTCTGGATGCCTTGCTTCTTTCATTTTTCTGGTGAATCTAACATATAGGTCATTGACCGCGCGGTCAGAATGTATAGCCGTATCATGATTTTACTATTCACAGATCATAGAAATCTATAAGTATAGAATTTGCCGAAGTCATTCTCACGATTTCCAGATGGCGCGATCCAAGAACAAGTCGCAGCGACCTGTTAAAGTTAAGGCCGTCCGAGCTGACGCGGCCTTGGCATTCCATTCGCGGACCATCCGGAATGCCGCTTACTCCAGAACGAAGCTAGATGACTTTCATTGCCAGACACATGGTAGGGGAGTACTCTGCTCGCGGCGGCTTCCTTTGCGCGACGAGCGGATTAACTCTTCCAGTCCGCACCAGATCGCCATCCAGTTGACCACTTCGAAGTATGGCTTCAAGTTTCCACGGCCGCTTGAAGTCATAGCCATTTTCGACCACTACGGGTTGTGCCCGGTCAGCTTTCGCACGAACTCCGATCGCCTTCAATATATAGTTTCATCTCCGTATCTGCGGTTCGAGCGAATCTAGATTCTCCCATCGACTTGTTCAGGAAGTTCTTCTCGAGTGCGGGCAGTACTCCGACTCGGGGACTTCGACTTACAGAGGGGCAACCTTTACTTCGCTGCCATCGGGCTGAAGGATTGTAAATCTGGCGAACAAAGTCTCCGATTGGTCGGAGCAGGTTTGTAATGCTTCGAGGGCAACTTCGGACTGTTGCAAACCAACCCGCAAGTCCGGGGGGAAGAAGTTTTCCAGAATCCCCCAGGTCGGCAAGATCGAGGCGGACACCTTCGCGTTCCTTGAGAAGGAGCGGCTTGATATTCAATCCACTACATCCCGCTTTTCTCGGAGCTTGAGAATATCCTCCCCGAACATAGTAAGTTCTTCTAGACCGCTTTATATGACCCGCGGCGGCCTTCTTTACTTATACTCTTGATTTTATTTTGCAGCCGCCATATCGTTCCAGCGAACAAGCCGATCACGCCGGCCGGCCCAGTTTTAACCCAGAGGGAGAAGAGGCAGCGGCGAAAGAGGTCGCCATCTTCGGAGGAAGAGGGGCCCGACCTCTTCTTGACGATTACGAAATCCTTCGTTCAAGTGGGAACCCGCCCGACCTGCAGGGCAACCCGACCGTCCTTTGGCACAGGGATGGAAGTCGGATCCGGGTATCCACCGCGCTCCCTCCCGTGGGTGGGAGGAAAAGATTGACCGCCATGCCTAGCCGCCGGGGCCGCATTGTATGGTCGAAAGACCTTAAGGAAACTGATGAGAACCCCAGAAGAAGAGCTCCCCGGCTAGCGGCTCAAGCCGGCGCCTGGGGATTTTCGGCCAACCACTTCATGGCCCTGGCGTATAAGCGGCTAGTTTCTGCTCAGAAACATCTGGAGAGGAAATACGAGGAACAGGCCGCGGAGAACACGCGGCTTCAAGAAGAGAACGCGCGGCTTCAAGAAGTCGTGGCGGTGAGTTTTTCAAAAGACAATGCGGTCCCTTTTGTTCAGCCCGAGCGGTCTGATTCATTTTCCTTTTTTTTGCAGAAGCAATATGAGATGACCAACCCGTCCTTCCAGGACGAGGTGCTGCCCCATGTGGCCCAAGGGATCAACAAGGCCTTGGGTCTCATGGGAGACCGGGGCGGTCTGTCCGAAGGATTCGGTGGAACCACCTTCTCCGACCTCTTCCCCGCCTTGGAGGTGCAGCTTGACGAAATCAACCGCAGGAAGAAGGGAAAATCCAAGGTGGGCGAGGAGGCCGAAGCGGACGCGGGCATGGAGATCGTGCTCCATCAAGGAGGCGATGGAAGTGATGAAGCCGCTGAAGAGGTCGACGCGGATGGAGATGCTGATGACTTCGATGATGAGGATAGTTTGTCCTCTGGATCTACCGGCTCTGCAAGCAAGACCGGGCGGTCTAGCGACAGTAGTTCGTCCGGCTCCTCTTCGCTAAGTGAAGGTTATTCGCCGGAGGTCGACATCGATGGTGTAGACCCATTTCTCCTGTCAAGAAGAAGAAGAAGAAATCGGCAGACTAGTGCCCTCGTTTTTAACTTCAACTTTTGTAACCGCCGGTCTCTTTTTGTTGGCCGGGCGGTCAATATTTTGTAAACGTATTTTGAGAAATGAAATAGAAGTTTTTACCTGTCTGATTGTCTTTCTATCATTACTTACTTGTGATTCTTTGTCTCTTTTCTTTACTCTTTATGATCTAACCGTGCGGACATCTTGGCCTGAGCACAAGTGATGATTGATTGTCTTCGACGATCCTTTGTTCAACCCGCGCGGTTATATATTTGGATCTCAGGATATTCGATCTCTAATAACAGATAGATTCATGCGACCATAATTCGGACCGCGCGGCTTCTTTAGATATTAAATACTTGCTGCTATAATTAATGAATCACAATTTTTCACGCGGTTCGAATTCAGCTCTGGCGAATAATCCATCATGTCTAAGGATAACTTTTGCTGAGAAATAGCTTAACCTGATCGGTTAGAACACAATCCGAGCGACCGCGTATTCAGATCCAGGGATATCCAATTCTGATTATTCATTCAGGGATAGATAATGCCCGGCCGGTTTAAAATTCAACCCGGATTATATAGCCAGATCCAGAAAATACTAGCTTGATAGAACGAAGAGATAGATAGATCCAATCCGATCAAAAATGTAACCCGAGCGATCATATAGTTAGCTTTAAAAAATATCCGATTTTATAAAGGATGGATGAACCCGCCCGGTTCGAATGCGACCCGGGCAATCAGATAATCAGTTCTGGAATTTTGATAATAAACGGTCGGATCCGCCCGGTTAGAGTGCAACCCGGGCGATCATACGATCAGATTCAGAAACACTTTCCTTAATAGACGACGGGCATACCTGCCCGGTTTGAATATAACCCTGGTGATAACATGATCAATTTCAAAAGATGTCTTAACTTATGTTCAGCCAGACCGCTCGGCCTGAAATACTCAGACCGCATGGTCTTAATACCACAACCCCTTATTGGGGTAGACGAACACCTGCACCTGTTCAACCAGACCGATCGGCCTGAAAAACTCAGACCGTCCGGTCTAATGTCACAGCCCCTTTATTGGGGTAGACGAACACCTGCACCTGTTCTAACAATATTTTCCTTGAGTGGTCCATAAAAAAAATCATCAGAAGTGAATGCCTCCCTGTAGGGAAGAAGAATAATCCTACAGGCTCAAATGACCAAGTGGGCAGGTGGGCCTCGGCGGCGAACATTGCTTTCCTCAAGTGGTCATAAGAGCTGTAGGGAAAAAGAAAAAATATGTACAGACTCAGATGACCAAGTGGGCAGGTGGGCCTTGGCGGCGAACATTGCTTTCCCTCAAGTGGTCATAAGAGCTGTAAACGACTCATCCGCTCTCTTGCCTAGGGTTACAAGCCGAGTTGATCAATTGGGCAGGTGGGGCCTCGGCGGCGAACATTGCTTTCCTCAGAGAGATCAACTCAGTTGTGGGCCCAACTAGGTACCGTTTCGAGAGTACCTAAGAGTATTCGATGGTCACAGACTATGATGATCAGTTGGGCAGGTGGGCCTCGGCGGCGAACATTGCTTTCCTCAGAAAGATCATCAAAGCTGTAACTATATCCCTTCGGGGCATGATAGAGCTGGACAATCACCTAGACCTCCCTTGATGCAGGGGTGTGTCAGATATCGGCCGGGATCCAAAGTTCTGAAGACCACCGCAGCGGAATTGGCAAGCTACCACTACATGTGTGCGAAAACTCCCCGCATCACATGGTCTTGGTGGGTTTTACGCTACGACTACAATCCGAGGGGGTTCGAGCAGAATTTGGCGATATCTCAGAGGTTCGGGGAGTGAGATATGTGTGTTTGTTTTTATGATGCAGAGAACCATCAGACAAGAAGAAATGTCAGTATAGGGCTTTTCATTCAATACCAAAAAAGAGATGTAAAGAATAAAAGAAATAGTTTCAAGGATAGAATCGTTTGAGATCGTCACCGCTCCACGTGCGTGGGATGTCTTCTCCTTCGCTGGTTTGGAGACGGTAGGCCCCATTCTTAGATACTTCTTTGATGATGAAAGGTCCTGCCCAATTAGGATCCAGCTTTCCAACATTACCAGACCTTGCTGCGGCATCCACCTTTTTTAACACCAAATCCCCGACTACAAACTGCTTCACTCTGACATTCTTATCAAAATATTTTGCCATTCTCCTTTTAACTTCTTCCTGCCTGATTGTTGCTTCATCCTGAAGTTCCTCGATTAGATCTAGATTATGCATGAGGGCCTCACCATTTTCATCTATCCAGGATTCTCCTCCTTCTTTGGCGTAAATAACCCTCGGAGTGACCACCTCGAATTCCACAGGGACAACGGCTTCCGAGCCATGAGATAATTTGAAAGGTGTCTCCCCGGTAGCTGAGGACGGAGTAGTACGAAGGGTCCACAGGATGGAAGGAAGTTGGTCCGCCCAATTCCCTTTCTGGTTCAAGACTCTTTTCATCAAAAGCTGCCGAATTTGCCTGTTTGCCGCCTCCACTTGACCATTGGTCCTTGGATGGTGTACTGAGGCAAACCGAAGATCAATTCCTATCTGATCACAGAAGCTTATCATCTCCGGATTGTTGAATTGTGGGCCATTATCGGTGACGATAGCCAACGGAATTCCATGTCGGCAGATAATTTCTCCCCAGACGAAGTTTCTGACAATTTGGGTGGTAGTTCTTGCTAATGCTTTTGCTTCGATCCACTTACTGAAATAATCGATCATTACCAGGGATAAAGCGACGTTGTCCGCTGGCCATTGGAAAGGCCCCATAAGATCCATTCCCCATATTGCAAAAGGCCATGGCGCAGTTATTGACCTGAGTGACTGAGCAGGCAAATGTTGAAGAGGAGCGAACTTTTGGCACTGGACACATCGCTTGGCGAATGCTTCAGCATCCTTTCTCATGGTTGGCCAGAAGTATCCTTGCCGCAGGATCCTTTTTTCTAAGGTTTTCGCCCCTGAATGGCTACCACACTCCCCAGAATGAACTTCCTGAAGTATGACCGGGATCTCCTCTTCTGAAACGCACCGTGCCGAGGAAGAAATCAAAGTTTTTCGGTACAAGACTCCTGCTATCAAGTAGTAGTAAGCCGCCTTTCTTCTGAACCTATTTTTGTCCTTGATTGATGGATGATATTCTCCTTTTGTCAGAAACAATTCGTAGGGGTCTTTCCAGGAAGGATGCTGATCGATCTGCATGAGCTC
The DNA here is from genome assembly GCA_033032865.1 of Dactylorhiza incarnata. Taxonomy (NCBI): domain Eukaryota; kingdom Viridiplantae; phylum Streptophyta; class Magnoliopsida; order Asparagales; family Orchidaceae; genus Dactylorhiza; species Dactylorhiza incarnata. Next base: position 9,055 of record JAWHQI010001060.1, read on the forward strand.
TTCTTCCTCTGTCTCCTCTGTTGCCGGATGAAAAAGTTCTGAGGTTACTCCCCCTGATGGAAGACCAAATTTTGACAACTCGTCTGCCTCTTCATTCTGCGTTCTCGGAATGTGCTCGATGATGAATGTTTGCCCGGAAAACCGCTTCTCGGTTTGAACCATTATCAGACCGCTCGGACTCTTGAGCCAAGCCGCTGGGTCCTGGAATCGGCGGTTCCCCGTTCAAGAAGGGCCAGGCCGGGCGGCCTGGTGTCATTTCCAGGATCACCCCCAAAGAGATAAGATCGTCAAAGAGCCAAGGCAGGAAGTTCATCCGCGGTCTCAGCAAGAAGGCCGCGCGGGTTGTCCCATAGAAACTCGAAGTTCCAGCCCCGAAGAACAGGTCGGGGCTCCAGATCGAAGGCTATCCAAGTTACCTCTTGAAGATCGGCTGAGTCATGACCAGAGGGCAGACCGCAACCTCAATCTCCAAACCGCGCGGTCTGCATTATTGACTTGGTCCCGGCGTCCTCAGCCGCAAGCAAGACAGATCGGGAAGGCAGGCCGTCAGATCGCGCGGCCTCTTTCTTTCTCTTCTTTGTGTATCCCGTCACCGCCTGCCCGTTTCTCCTGTACCCGGGCAGGAGGTTATTTTATCCCTGCCCGATCGGGCAGGCCCCCAAGCCTATAAATAGGGGGCGGCACTGTTCCCAAGACACGCACACTCGAATCCAAGAGCTCGCTTGTCTGAGCTCCGGTCTCGAGTTTCAGGTCTCGCGAACTGCTGACCGGCCGGCTTCTGCTCTTTCACATTTGTAACCGCTTCTTTTCAATAAAAGGAAAGCCCGTCGCAGGAGTGGCATTTGCCGCGACGGGCGAAGTCTGGCCTCGACCGCTGCTAGCGGTCTGAATTCTTCAACTAAATAGTAACTGATAGTCCGCAACCCTCGTTTCACTTCGGAGGCGCACTTTTGAATCGAACAGAAACACGCGACCTTCAGATCGCAGACTGTCAGCGAAATCCTTAGCTCAGAATGTCAGACCGCCAGCTCCCTCCAAGAGACCGATCCGACCATAGTGAAGACTCTTTGTGGGAAGCTCTGGAGCAGACAAAGAGAGAGGCCGACCAGGCTCGGCAGGCAACTGATCAGCGTCTGGACGCGATCACTCAGGCCCTAACACTACTAACCGAGCGGTTAGCCCCTCAGCAGGCCGCGGCTCCCCAGGCGGTCACTCCTGTTCTACCTCCTCCACCTCCATATCCGTTCGCGCAAGTCGCTCATTCCCGACCACCACAAGAAGGTTCCGCGGACCGTCCGAATCTCTACCAAGAGGCCGCGCGATGTATGCCAGCTCGGGTCCTTGACTTTCAAGGGGCGACCTCTCAGGCCGCTCATTTTCCCTATCCGCCTGAGGTCGCCGCCTTCCAATCATATCCGACTGGAGCACCTGCCCGCTCCTATCATGCGGCCTGTCCGCCAATGACCGCAGCCGAGATCCCTTATAACCCTGCTTTCCCTCTGTATGAGGATGCCGAGGAGAGTTCTCCCTTCACCGACGAAATCCGAGGAGAGCCGGCCCCAAACAACTTTCGAGAACCACGTATGTCGGCATATAGTGGGGAGTCCGATCCAGCAATACACCTCCAGGCATTTGAATCAGCTGTTGCTCTAAGGACCATCACTGATGCAACAAAGTGCAAGCTCCTGGTGACATCCTTTGATGGGCAGGCCAGAGAATGGTTCTATGGATTGCATCCTCGATCTATCAGATGCTTTGCGGAGTTACGTAGAGAATTTTTGCTTCGATTCTCTACCTCTAAGAAGAGGAAGAATGGTCCGGCAGCCCTATTCGAGATACGACAGCAAGAAAACGAAACGTGGGCCCGTTTTGTCGATCGTTTCCAAAGGGAAATAATGGAGGTACAAAACGTCGATCCGGAGTTATATAGGGTCGCGCTAATGCATGGCCTTAGGGAAGGGCCACTGAAGTTTGAAGCCCAAATCAGGGAACCAAAGACATATCAAGAAATGATTAGTCTGGCAAACAAATTCATCAGGGGGGAAAAGACTAATCCGGGTTACGTTGCCAAGTTGCTCAGCGACAACGATCAGTTCAATTCTGCATCAACCCATCAGCAACGTTATAATCACTCGTCTCGGCCTGATTTCGAGCCTCGGGCTCAAAGGGGAAGGAATCTTAAGCCCAAGCAACCATTCATTGGCCATCAACGATTTCAGGATCAGAAGCCGCCGTTGGCCATCGCACCCACTCAACCCATGGGAGTCCCGCAAATCATGCCCGTATATCTGCCACAATACATCGCACAACCATCTCCACCTATCCCATCCATCCGATATGATGAATCACAAGATTCGTTCACCCCGCTCAACGTTACCATGAATGAGGTCGTGCAGATTCTTCAGAAGAGGCCTGACTTTAAAAGGCCCCCTCCTTTGAAATCAGAAGTTCGCAATCGGAACCCAAACCTTTACTGTGAATATCATAAAGAAGAGGGGCATCTAACTGAAGATTGCCGGGCCCTCCGGTGGTTGATAGAAAAACTCCTGAAAGAGGGAAAGCTTCGGGGGTTGATTCGGCAAGAAACTCCAGTTGAACCACGAGCTGAGAAGAAGAAGGAGGCAGTCGAAGTAACATGGGAGTGTGCTGATGTAGAGGAGGCGGTGGTTATGGGGATATACATCCTGCAGCCGAATGCATAGAGGTGAATGATGTTGGCCCTCTCGGAAACATCTATTGCATCCATGGTGGGGCAGGGATAGAATCCTCCCGAAAATCTAGCATCGGGAGAGTTACAAAGCAAGAAGTGGCAGTTGCCTCCACTTCTGCCCCGGAAAGGACGGTTGTTACGTTTGGCCAGGAAGATCTCTCCCCAAATGCAAATCCGTTCGATGACGCGGTGGTGATAAAGGCGGTTATTGAGAATTACGCAGTGCACAAAATTTTGATCGATACAGGCAGCTCAGTTAATCTCATCTTTCGCCAAACGTTTGAGGCCCTCAAGACTGGAAAGTCCTTACTCTCTACGGAAGGCCCCCTCTATGGCTTCTCAGGAGAAAAGAAGGAAGTAGAAGGGTGCGTGAAGCTTCTGGTATCGCTAGGGGGCATAACAAAGTTGGTGAACTTCGTAGTAGTGGAAGCCCCAAGTAGCTACTGCGCAATTTTCGGAAGGCCAATCCTGAATGCTTACAGAGCGGTGGTATCTACTTTCCATTTGGCCTTGAAATTCGCTGCTGAGGGGCGTCAGTACCGGATCCGGAGCGATCCAAAGGTGGCACGCGAATGTTATGTGAAGACAGTTAATGTGATCACCGAGGCACCACTTCACAAGGCCCAGAATGACATCCAAGAGGTGTCCGAACTCCCTGAAGAAGCTGAGGGGAGCGTGGAACGGAAAGGGACCTACCTGGAACCTGCCCAGGGGACCCAAGAGATCCCCATTGTTGAAGGGGAAGGGAAGAAGCTGATCATCAACGCCGAGCTATCAGAAGAGGAAAAGCTCCAGTTAACCTCCTGCCTGCTGAATCACTTGGACATCTTCGCTTGGTCGGCGGAAGACATGCCTGGAATAGATCCAGATGTCGCGTGCCATCACCTCAACGTTTCTCCGGAGTTCAAGCCAATCCAACAGAAGAAGAGGGAGGTAGCAACTAAGCTGGCGGTACCTATCAAAGAAGAAGTTGCAAAGCTTCTTAAGGCCAATTTCATTTCTGAAATCCAGTACCCCACCTGGATGTCGAATGTAGTGATGGTGAAAAAGTCTGGGGGGAAATGGCGTATGTGTGTTGATTTCACTAAACTCAATAAAGCATGCCCCAAGGATTGTTATCCCTTGCCTCGGATAGATGTTTTGGTAGATTCCGCGGTGGGATATAGTTTTATGAGTTTTTTAGATGCATTTTCTGGTTATCACCAGATTAAGATGCATAAGCCTGATATCCCGCATACATCCTTCATTACCAATGATGGATGTTATTGTTATCTCGTCATGCCTTTCGGCCTCAAAAATGCGGGGGCAACATATCAGAGGATGATGGACACAGTTTTTGAAAAACAAAAAGGGAGAAATCTGGAAGTATATGTTGATGATCTCCTTCTAAAAAGTAAAACTTTTTTAATCCATCTGGAAGACCTCGTAGAGACGTTCGCTACTCTACGGAGGTTCAAATTAAAATTAAACCCCTCGAAATGCGTGTTCGGGGCGAACAAGGGGAAATTTCTTGGACATCTTCTCACTCCTGATGGTCTCGCACCGAACCCAGATAAAGTAAAAGCCATCCTAGACATGACCCCTCCTCGTAATCCGAAAGAGGTACAGCAACTTGGTGGAAGGTTGGCAGGATTGAGCCGATTCATTTCCAAATCGGGAGATAAAAGCGCTCCGTTCTTCAAAACACTTAGGGGAGGATCTAAGTTTGAATGGAACGAGGAATGCAATAATGCTTTCGAACAATTGAAAAAGCAATTAACTTCAACCCCCCTTCTTCAAAGCCCTCGCGAAGGAGAAACACTATTCTTGTACTTGGGGGTGGGCCCTGATGCGATAAGCTCTGTCCTGGTTCGGGAAGAGAAAAAGAAACAGTTTCCGATATACTATGTCAGCCATATCCTTAAAGATGCAGAAACTAGATATTCAATCCTGGAGAAATTAGCCTTGGCTTTAGTCATGTCATCACGAAGGCTCCGCCCCTATTTTCAAGCTCATCCTATTCAGGTGGTTTCAGATCATCCACTGAGGAATATCTTGGAGAAGCCAGGAACATTCAGGAAGGTTGGCCAAATGGGCAATCGAGCTAAGCGAGTTCGAAATATTGTACACTCCCAGAACGGCAATAAAGGCACAAGTATTGGCAGATTTCTTGGTAGACACAATGGAGTCTAATCCAGAGCAGGTAGTGCAATCTCCTTTTGCTTGGATCATTTATGTGGATGGGGCTTCTGGCAGGAACTCCGTGGGAGCCGGAGTGGTTTTGATCAGTCCAAACGGCATCAGGCTGGAACAAGCTGTTAGATTCTTCTTTTCAGTTACAAATAACCAGGCCGAATACGAAGCACTCTTGGCCGGCCTGAGACTCGCAAAGGAGCTTGGGATAGAACATGTTCATGTGAAAACTGATTCTCTTGTAATGGCCTCGCAGGTTCTGGGGAACTACGAGACAAGAGAACCGATGTTGAGAAAATATCTATTCCTAGCTAAGAAAGAAATCGGGAGATTCAAATCCTTCATCATCGAGCATATTCCGAGAACGCAGAATGAAGAGGCAGACGAATTGTCAAAATTTGGTCTTCCATCAGGGGGAGTAACCTCAGAACTTTTTCATCCGGCAACAGAGGAGACAGAGGAAGAAGAGCTCATGCAGATCGATCAACATCCTTCTTGGAAAGACCCCTACGAATTGTTTCTGACAAAAGGAGAATATCATCCATCAATCAAGGACAAAAATAGGTTCAGAAGAAAGGCGGCGTACTACTACTTGATAGCAGGAGTCTTGTACCGAAAAACTTTGATTTCTCCCTCGGCACGGTGCGTTTCAGAAGAGGAGATCCCGGTCATACTTCAGGAAGTTCATTCTGGGGAGTGTGGTAGCCATTCAGGGGCGAAAACCTTAGAAAAAAGGATCCTGCGGCAAGGATACTTCTGGCCAACCATGAGAAAGGATGCTGAAGCCTTCGCCAAGCGATGTGTCCAGTGTCAAAAGTTCGCTCCTCTTCAACATTTGCCTGCTCAGTCACTCAGGTCAATAACTGTGCCATGGCCTTTTGCAGTATGGGGAATGGATCTTATGGGGCCTTTCCCAATGGCCAGCGGACAACAGTCGCTTTATCCTGGTAATGATCGATTATTTCAGTAAGTGGATCGAAGCAAAAGCATTAGCAAGAACTACCACCCAAATTGTCAGAAACTTCGTCTGGGGAGAGATTATCTGCCGACATGGAATTCCGTTGGCAATCGTCACCGATAATGGCCCACAATTCAACAATCCAGAGATGATAAACTTCTGTGATCAGATAGGAATTGATCTTCGGTTTGCCTCAGTACACCATCCAAGGACCAATGGTCAAGTGGAGGCGGCAAACAGGCAAATTCGGCAGCTTTTGATGAAAAGAGTCTTGAACCAGAAAGGGAATTGGGCGGACCAACTTCCTTCCATCCTGTGGACCCTTCGTACTACTCCGTCCTCGGCTACCGGGGAGACACCTTTCAAATTATCTCATGGCTCGGAAGCTGTTGTCCCTGTGGAATTCGAGGTGGTCACTCCAAGGGTTATTTACGCCAAAGAAGGAGGAGAATCCTGGATAGATGAAAATGGTGAGGCCCTCATGCATAATCTTGATCTAATCGAGGAACTTCAGGATGAAGCAACAATCAGGCAGGAAGAAGTTAAAAGGAGAATGGCAAAATATTTTGATAAGAATGTCAGAGTGAAGCAGTTTGTAGTCGGGGATTTGGTGTTAAAAAAGGTGGATGCCGCAGCGAGGTCTGGTAATGTTGGAAAGCTGGATCCTAATTGGGCAGGACCTTTCATCATCAAAGAAGTATCTAAGAATGGGGCCTACCGTCTCCAAACCAACGAAGGAGAAGACATCCCACGCACGTGGAGCGGTGACGATCTCAAACGATTCTATCCTTGAAACTATTTCTTTTATTCTTTACATCTCTTTTTGGTATTGAATAAAAAGCCCTATACTGACATTTCCTTCTTGTATGATGGTTCTCCGCATCATAAATATAAACACACATATCTCACTCCCCGAACCTCTGAGATATCGCCAAATTCTGCTCGAACCCCCTCGGATTGTAGTCGTAGCGTAAAACCCACCAAGACCATGTGATGCGGGGAGTTTTCGCACACATGTAGTGGTAGCTTGCCAATTCCGCTGCGGTGGTCTTCAGAACTTTGGATCCCGGCCGATATCTGACACACCCCTGCATCAAGGGAGGTCTAGGTGATTGTCAGCTCTATCATGCCCCGAAGGGATATAGTTACAGCTTTGATGATCTTTCTGAGGAAAGCAATGTTCGCCGCCGAGGCCCACCTGCCCAACTGATCATCATAGTCTGTGACCATCGAATACTCTTAGGTACTCTCGAAACGGTACCTAGTTGGGCCCACAACTGAGTTGATTTCTCTGAGGAAAGCAATGTTCGCCGCCGAGGCCCACCTGCCCAATTGATCAACTCGGCTTGTAACCCTAGGCAAGAGAGCGGATGAGTCGTTTACAGCTCTTATGACCACTTGAGGAAAGCAATGTTCGCCGCCGAGGCCCACCTGCCCACTTGGTCATCTGAGTCTGTACATATTTTTTCTTTTTTCCCTACAGCTCTTATGACCACTTGAGGAAAGCAATGTTCGCCGCCGAGGCCCACCTGCCCACTTGGTCATTTGAGCCTGTAGGATTATTCTTCTTCCCTACAGGGAGGCATTCACTTCTGATGATTTTCTATATGGACCACTCAAGGAGAATATTGTTAGAACAGGTGCAGGTGTTCGTCTACCCCAATAAAGGGGTTGTGATATTAAGACCGGACGGTTTGAGTTTTTCAGGCCGATCGGTCTGGTTGAACAGGTGCAGGTGTTCGTCTACCCCAATAAGGGGTTGTGGTATTAAGACCATGCGGTCTGAGTATTTCAGGCCTAGCGGTCTGACTGAACATAGGTTAAGTCATCTTTTGGAACTGATCATGTTATCACCAGGGTTATATTCAAACCGGGCGGGTATGCCCGTCGTCTATTAAGGAAAGTATTTCTGAATCTGGGCATATGATTACCCGGGTTATTATGCAACCGGGCGGTCTTATCAATATATTACAAGTTGGAATATTTTCTGGCAAAGCATATGATTACCCGCGTTATTATGCAACCGTACGGTCTTATCAATATTGTACAAGTTGGAAATCTTCTAAAGCTAATCATCTATTTCCCGGGTGGCATTCAAACCGGGCGGATTTAATCATCTTTTATAAGTTTGGTATTTCTGGATCTAACATGTAATTGCTCAGATTTCATCCTGACCGGTCGGACTTATCTATCTATCCGTCCGATAATGAGTTAGGCATTTCTAAATTCAAATCATATGGTTGTCCGGATTGCATTCTGACCGAGCGAACCTATCAATACTTCAAATTAATCAAATCTGGTTGTCTCTGGAATTGAGTATATCTCCGTTCAGTTTATATTTTAACCGGTCGGGTTGACTGATTTCCTAGCAAAAGTTATCCTTGGATGCAATGAGTTGTTCGCCCGGATTGATTTCAAAATCGCTCAAAGTTAAAGGATCATTACTTGCATCAACAAGGATGTGGTATCTCTCTTTTTAAATAAGGGGCCGCTCGGCCTAACACTATGATCGCACAAGAAATCGGACATCCTGAGATTTTTAAAAAAAAAGGGGGTAACCGCGCGGCCTAAATATAAACCACCCAAGATCCTCAATCGTCATCTATATTTGGATCAGGATAGCCGCGCGGCTAGATTATAAGAAGCGAAAGAGAAGAAGGAGAGAAAAAGACAAGATATCAATCACAAGTAAGTAACAGCAGAATGACAACCAGACAGGTAAGAAATTTCTATTCATTTCTTCAAAAATATGTTTACAAAAGTACTGACCGCCCGGTTAACAAAAAGAAACCGGCGGTTACAAAAGTTAAAAAGTAAAACAAGAGCACTAGTCTGCCGACTTTTTCCGCTTCTTGACAGGCGGACTTGAGGTCAGGCCTTCGATGTCAATCTCCGGCGAATAGCCTTCACTGAACGAAGAAGAATCCGACGAACCGCTGGAACTTGATCGCCCGGTCCTACTGGCGGAGCCAGTGGTCCCAGAGGATAGGTCATCTTCATCGTCCTCATCAGCGTCACCGGCTTCATTGTCCGCATCGACCTCATCGGCGGCTTCACCGCTTCCATCTCCTCCTTGATGAAGCACGACCTCTCTGCCCGCGTCAGCCTCAGCCTCCTCGCCCACCTTGGTCTTCCCTTTGCGCCTTCGGCTGATTTCATCGAGTTGAGTCTTCAAGGTGGGGAAGAGGTCGGAGAAGGTGGTACCCTCGAACCCTTCGCTCAGACCGCCCCGGTCTTCCATAAGACCCAGGGCCTTGTTGATTCCTTGGGCCACGTGAGGCAGCACCTCGTCTTGGAAGGCCGGGTTAGTTATCTCATATTGTTTCTGCAGGAAAGAAAGGAAAAACGAGTTAGGTCGCTCGAGTTAAGCAAAAGGGGCCGCGGCATTTGTTTGTCGAAACTCACCGCCACGACTTCTTGAAGCCGCGCGGTCTCCTCTCGAAGCCGCGTGATCTCCGCGGCCTGCCCCTCGAATCTCTTCTCCAGGTGTTTTTGGACGGAAACCAGCCGCTTGAACGACAAGGCCATAAAGTGGTTGGCCGCAAATCCCCATGCACCGGCCTGAGCCGCTAACCGGGGGAGCTCTTCCTCGGGAGTATTCCTCAGCCTCTTCAAAGTCTTTCGACCATACAAGGCAGCCCCGGCGGCTAGGGCGTGGCGGTCAATCTTTTCACTCCCCCACGGAGGGAGCGCGGTGGATACCCGGATCCGACTTCCATCCCTGTGCCAAAGGACGGTCGGGTTGCCCTGCAGGTCGGGCGGGTTCCCACTTGAACGAAGGATTTCGTAATCGTCAAAAGAGGTCGGGCCCTCTTCCTCCGAAGATGGCGACCTCTTTCGCCGCTGCCTCTTCTCCCTCTGGGTTAAAACTGGGCCGGCCGGCGTGACCGGCTTGTTCGCTGGAACGATATGGGCGGCTGCAAAATAAAATCAAGAGTATAAGTAAAGAAGGCCGCGCGGTCATATAAAGGCGGTCTAGAGGAACTTACTATGTTCGGGGAGGATGTTCTCAAGCTCCGAGAAAAGCGGGATGTAGTGATTAATATCAAGCCGCTCCTTCTCAAGGAACGCGAAGGTGTCCGCCTCGATCTTGCCGACCTGGGGGATCTGGAAAACTTCTTCCCCCCGGACTTGCGGGTTGGTCTGCAACAGTCCGAAGTTGCCCTCGAGCATTACAAACCGCTCCGACCAATCGGAGACTTTGTTCGCCAGATTGACAATCTTCAGCCCGTGGCAGCCGAAGTAAAGGTGCCCCCTGTAAGTTGAAGTCCCCGAGTCGGAGACCGCCCGCACTGAGAAGAACTTTCTGAACAGGTCGAGGGAGAACTGGATCCTCTCGAACCGCAGGTACGAGATGAAACTATATATTGAGGCGATGGAGTTCGGTGGAAGCTGACCGGGCACAACCCCGTAGTGGTCGAAAATGGCTATGACTTCAAGCGGCAGTGGAAACTTGAAGCCATACTCGAAGTGGTCAACTGGGATGGCGATCTGGTGCGGACTGGAAGAGTTAATCCGCTCGTCGCGCAAAGGAAGCCGCGCGAGCAGAGTACTCCCTACCATGTGTTTAGCAATGAAGTCATCCAGTTCGTTCTGGGTAAGGCGGCATTCCGGATGGTCCGCCGAATGGAATGCCAAGGCCGCGTCAGCTCGGACGGCCTTAACTTTAACAGGTCGCTGCGACTTGTTCTTGGATCGCGCCATCTGGAAATCGTGAGAATGACTTCGGCAAATTCTATACTTATAGATTTCTATGATCTGTGAATAGTAAAATCACGACACGGTTATACATTCTGACCGCGCGGTCAATGACCTATGTGGTTAGATTCACCAGAAATATGAAAGAAGCAAAGGCATCCAGAAAAAACAGAAGTAAGCATACATCACAGTTCGCCCGACCAGAAAACAGTTCGAATGAAACATAAGATTTAAACAAGGCATAAAATACAGCGGTTAACATAGGAGACCGCGCGAATTGTTCGAATAAAAGACAAGAATAAAGAAGAATATTGTCCAGATCAACAAGCCACATTCATAATACAAGTTATATTCAAATATTAATCACGATTGACGGCGCTCTGGGGAGGCATCCTCTCTATGAAGTCGCGCGACCTGGTCACTGGTCGTGTTCAAGAGAGAATAAATTTGGCTTGTATGATAATGAAGGTGGTTGATTGTGCAATGAAGCCGCCCGGCATCCCTTTCGACCCGCGTAGCGGCAATCATTCGGGGGGTTGCGGCGGCCTCGTCAATCATTGGATCAGCCGCCCGGACTGAAGGAGGATTTGAGCTCGCTCCAATAGTCGGGCGGCTAACAGCTACCACCCCATCATTCACATTTCGCCGACCAGCGGCGACTTCTCTGGTTAAGCGCAGGAATTTATCCTGGTAATATTTTGAGTCACTCTCAAATTTGGCAGAGGCTTTCTTCTCCTTCTCCAGTTGGACGGTTAGAGCAGTCCGTGTAGCCACCACCGCTGCTCGCGCGGCCTCAAGCTGAGTCTCCAGGACTTTCACTTTCTCTGTGCTGGACCTCCTGTCAATCTCTGATTGCGCCAGAGCGGTCCGAGTGGCGGCCTCCCGGTCCTCTACCTCCTTCAAGCAGGCCCTCAGGTTGATCAGATCTGCCTCAAGGCGATCAAACAGATGCGGTCTTTCCGGCAAGGATGTCGCACAGGTTGAAATCGGGGGTGCTAGCCGAGGCAGACTGGCCTCAAGGTCACCCGGCTTCACGATTTGATCAGCGCTATCTGAAAGAAGCCGCTTGGTTATGAAAAATAAGAGCATACAACGCTACATATATATAAAGTAGAAACGAACATAAACACGAGAGCAGTGCCTGGGCGGACAGGCCATTTAGACCGTTCCGAGTTCATCCTCTGACATTGCTCACGCCAGAGTCTCTCCGTACTTGACCTAACGGAAGGGAACCGGGCCGCTAAAGGAAAGAGGCTCGGCGGCGGGTTCACTAATTTATTATGGCAAGGCCGCGGAATGGAAAAACGGACCGCTTTATAGTCCGTGGAACCCTTACCTGCCGCAAGAAGATCAGGCCGCGACGGCTTGTTCAAGGCCTGTTCCGCCCTCTCCTTCTTCACCTTCATGATCTCTTCCCCGGTCATTGCTGGGGGTACCTCCTCCCGCGCTCGCAGAACTTCTTCAAGTTCCCTCATTTTCTTTTCGACCTCCAAGGCAGTCCGGGCGGCGGCCTCTCGCTCTTCGGCCTCCATCCGAGCGGTCTCTTCAGACCGGGCTGTGTCATCAGTAGCAAGAGCGTTTTGGTCAGAGGCGGTCGGGCTGACAAGAAACTGATCTCGCTTCACCAGCTCATCCATGTCTTTGAAGATCCCGTTGAAGGATATACTGCTCGCCGGGTCCGGAGGCAGTTCGCCCGTTTTCACGTCAGGAGTGGCCGGCGATTCGTTTGACTTGCTGGGTGGAGGAGTCGCAAGACCTAGCTCCTCTTTCAGCCGCGAATTGGTCTGGAGGAGGGATTCGGTCGGTTTCTTAAGGGCCGCCCTTTCCTTAGCGGCCAGCCTCTTGACTTTCTTAGTTATCCGCTCGGTAACAGACCCGGTCTTCTTCCTCTTTCTCTCTCTCTTACTCGGCGCTGGGCCAAGTTCTTTCGAGGGGCTGGGGTAGTCATCCACGGACAAAGGGGTGTTCTGTTCGCCCGTCCTTGGGGAGGTAACCGCCTCCTTCTCTAGATCTCGGACGAGCAAATGAGGGTTCCCGGATGGGGTGATTTCCACACCAAACGAGTCATTCTCTTCGGCCTTCTTCGAAGGGCTTTCTGGAGCAACTTCTTCAGGAGGAGCGGTCTCCTCTTTATTCAGCGGGCTGGCGGTCTGTTGGTTGAGGCCTTTGGGAGAAATCGGCAAGTCATCAGGAGGAGGCTCCGAACTGTTCGCCACGGGCTCTGCAGGAGTCTTAGGAGTCGTTAAGTCCACAACCGGCTTGGAGCTGCCCGTTGCGGCCTTCTCGGCCCGTTTTCTCTTTTTCCGGTCTTTCCGGTCTTGCTTTTCCCTCGCCTTATCCAATTTTTCCGGCGATTCGCTCCTCTTGTTTTCCGCCCTCTTCTGGTCCCCACTGGGATCCACGCGGTCTAGCACGGCGTCCAGGAAATCCATTACTGAAGAATTGCCGGTCTTAAAAACTCTAACCGCAGCTGGCGAGTAATACCCCGAGATTTCGCAGAAAAACTCCACAGAATGAATTCTCTGGCTCTCTTATAGGATTCAAGGCAGGTCGGATGCGGTCTCCCGGTCAAAGCTAATATTTTCGAAATCCTCTTGAGATTTGAAAATATGCGGGGATTATGTTTGCCCGGAAAACCGCTTCTCGGTTTGAACCATTATCAGACCGCTCGGACTCTTGAGCCAAGCCGCTGGGTCCTGGAATCGGCGGTTCCCCGTTCAAGAAGGGCCAGGCCGGGCGGCCTGGTGTCATTTCCAGGATCACCCCCAAAGAGATAAGATCGTCAAAGAGCCAAGGCAGGAAGTTCATCCGCGGTCTCAGCAAGAAGGCCGCGCGGGTTGTCCCATAGAAACTCGAAGTTCCAGCCCCGAAGAACAGGTCGGGGCTCCAGATCGAAGGCTATCCAAGTTACCTCTTGAAGATCGGCTGAGTCATGACCAGAGGGCAGACCGCAACCTCAATCTCCAAACCGCGCGGTCTGCATTATTGACTTGGTCCCGGCGTCCTCAGCCGCAAGCAAGACAGATCGGGAAGGCAGGCCGTCAGATCGCGCGGCCTCTTTCTTTCTCTTCTTTGTGTATCCCGTCACCGCCTGCCCGTTTCTCCTGTACCCGGGCAGGAGGTTATTTTATCCCTGCCCGATCGGGCAGGCCCCCAAGCCTATAAATAGGGGGCGGCACTGTTCCCAAGACACGCACACTCGAATCCAAGAGCTCGCTTGTCTGAGCTCCGGTCTCGAGTTTCAGGTCTCGCGAACTGCTGACAGGCCGGCTTCTGCTCTTTCACATTTGTAACCGCTTCTTTTCAATAAAAGGAAAGCCCGTCGCAGGAGTGGCATTTGCCGCGACGGGCGAAGTCTGGCCTCGACCGCTGCTAGCGGTCTGAATTCTTCAACTAAATAGTAACTGATAGTCCGCAACCCTCGTTTCACTTCGGAGGCGCACTTTTGAATCGAACAATGAAGGATTTGAATCTCCCGATTTCTTTCTTAGCTAGGAATAGGTATTTTCTCAACATCGGTTCTTTTGTCTCGTAGTTCCCCAGAACCTGCGAGGCCATTACAAGAGAATCAGTTTTCATATGAACATGTTCTATCCCAAGCTCCTTTGCGAGTCTCAGGCCGGCCAAGAGTGCTTCGTATTCGGCCTGGTTATTTGTAACTGAAAAGAAGAATCTAATAGCCTGTTCCAGCCTGATGCCGTTTGGACTGATCAAAACCACTCCGGCTCCCACGGAGTTCCTGCCAGAAGCCCCATCCACATAAATGATCCAAGCCAAAGGAGATTGCACTACCTGCTCTGGATTGGACTCCATCGTGTCTACCAAGAAATCCGCCAATACTTGTGCCTTTATTGCCGTTCTGGGAGTGTACAGTATTTCGAACTCGCTTAGCTCGATTGCCCATTTGGCCAACCTTCCTGAATGTTCCGGCTTCTCCAAGATATTCCTCAGTGGATGATCTGAAACCACCTGAATAGGATGAGCTTGAAAATAGGGGCGGAGCCTTCGTGATGACATGACTAAAGCCAAGGCTAATTTCTCCAGGATTGAATATCTAGTTTCCACATCTTTAAGGATATGGCTGACATAATATATCGGAAACCGCTTCTTTTTCTCTTCCCGAACCAGGACAGAGCTTATCGCATCAGGGCCAACTCCCAAGTACAAGAATAGCGTTTCTCCTTCGCGAGGGCTTTGAAGAAGGGGGGTTGAAGTTAATTGCTTTTTCAATTGTTCGAAAGCATTATTGCATTCCTTGTTCCATTCAAACTTAGATCCTCCCCTAAGTGTTTTGAAGAACGGAGCGCTTTTATCTCCCGATTTGGAAATGAATCGGCTCAATCCTGCCAACCTCCCACCCAGTTGCTGTACCTCTTTCGGATTACGAGGAGGGGTCATGTCTAGGATGGCCTTTACTTTATCTGGGTTCGGTGCGAGACCATCAGGAGTGAGAAGATGTCCAAGAAATTTCCCCTTGTTCGCCCCGAACACGCATTTCGAGGGGTTTAATTTTAATTTGAACCTCCGTAGAGTAGCGAACGTCTCTACGAGGTCTTCCAGATGGATTAAAAAAGTTTTACTTTTTAGAAGGAGATCATCAACATATACTTCCAGATTTCTCCCTTTTTGTTTTTCAAAAACTGTGTCCATCATCCTCTGATATGTTGCCCCCGCATTTTTGAGGCCGAAAGGCATGACGAGATAACAATAACATCCATCATTGGTAATGAAGGATGTATGCGGGATATCAGGCTTATGCATCTTAATCTGGTGATAACCAGAAAATGCATCTAAGAAACTCATAAAACTATATCCCACCGCGGAATCTACCAAAACATCTATCCGAGGCAAGGGATAACAATCCTTGGGGCATGCTTTATTGAGTTTAGTGAAATCAACACACATACGCCATTTCCCCCCAGACTTTTTCACCATCACTACATTCGACATCCAGGTGGGGTACTGGATTTCAGAAATGAAATTGGCCTTAAGAAGCTTTGCAACTTCTTCTTTGATAGGCACCGCCAGCTTAGTTGCTACCTCCCTCTTCTTCTGTTGGATTGGCTTGAACTCCGGAGAAACATTGAGGTGATGGCACGCGACATCTGGATCTATTCCAGGCATGTCTTCCGCCGACCAAGCGAAGATGTCCAAGTTATTCAGCAGGCAGGAGGTTAACTGGAGCTTTTCCTCTTCCGATAGCTCGGCGTTGATGATCAGCTTCTTCCCTTCCCCTTCAACAATGGGGATCTCTTGGGTCTCCTGGGCAGGTTCCAGGTAAGTCCCTTTCCGTTCCGCGCTTTCCTCAGCTTCTTCAGGGAGTTCGGACACCTCTTGGATGTCATTCTGGGCCTTGTGAAGTGGTGCCTCGGTGATCACATTAACTGTCTTCACATAACATTCGCGTGCCACCTTTGGATCGCTTCGGATCCGATACTGACGCCCCTCAGCAGCGAATTTCAAGGCCAAATGGAAAGTAGATACTACCGCTCTGTAAGCATTCAGGATTGGCCTTCCGAAAATTGCGCAGTAGCTACTTGGGGCTTCCACCACTACGAAGTTTACCAACTTCGTTATGCCCCCCAGCGATACCAGAAGCTTCACGCACCCTTCCACTTCCTTCTTTTCTCCTGAGAAGCCATAGAGGGGGCCTTCCGTGGAGAGTAAGGCCTTTCCAGTCTTGAGCGCCTCAAATGTTTGGCGAAAGATGAGATTAACCGAGCTGCCTGTATCGATCAAAATTTTGTGCACTGCGTAATTCTCAATAACCGCCTTTATCACCACCGCGTCATCGAACGGATTTGCATTTGGGGAGAGATCTTCCTGGCCAAACGTAACAACCGTCCTTTCCGGGGCAGAAGTGGAGGCAACTGCCACTTCTTGCTTTGTAACTCTCCCGATGCTAGATTTTCGGGAGGATTCTATCCCTGCCCCACCATGGATGCAATAGATGTTGCCGAGAGAGCCAACATCATTCACCTCTATGCATTCGGCTGCGGGATGTATATCCCCATAACCACCGGCCTCCTCTACATCAGCACACTCCCATGTTACTTCGACTGCCTCCTTCTTCTTCTCAGCTCGCGGTTCAACCGGAGTTTCTTGCCGAATCAACCCCCGAAGCTTTCCCTCTTTCAGGAGTTTTTCTATCAACCACCGGAGGGCCCGGCAATCTTCAGTCTGATGCCCCTCTTCTTTATGATATTCACAATAAAGGTTTGGGTTCCGATTGCGAACTTCTGATTTCAAAGGAGGGGGCCTTTTAAAGTCAGGCCTCTTCTGAAGAATCTGCACGACCTCATTCATGGTGACGTTGAGTGGGGTGAATGAATCTTGTGATTCATCATATCGGATGGATGGGATAGGTGGAGATGGTTGTGCGATGTATTGTGGCAGATATACGGGCATGATTTGCGGAACTCCCATGGGTTGAGTGGGTGCGATGGCCAACGGCGGCTTCTGATCTTGAAACCGTTGATGGCCAATGAATGGTTGCTTGGGCTTAAGATTCCTTCCCCTTTGAGCCCGAGGCTCGAAATCAGGCCGAGACGAGTGATTATAACGTTGCTGATGGGTTGATGCAGAATTGAACTGATCGTTGTCGCTGAGCAACTTGGCAACGTAACCCGGATTAGTCTTTTCCCCCCTGATAAATTTGTTTGCCAGACTAATCATTTCTTGATATGTCTTTGGTTCCCTGATTTGGGCTTCAAACTTCAGCGGCCCCTCCCTAAGGCCATGCATTAGTGCGACCCTATATAACTCCGGATCGACGTTTTGTACCTCCATTATTTCCCTTTGGAAATGATTGACGAAACGGGCCCACGTTTCGTTTTCTTGCTGTCGTATCTCGAATAGGGCTGCCGGACCATTCTTCCTTTTCTTAGAGGTAGAGAATCGAAGCAGAAATTCTCTACGCAACTCCGCAAAGCATCTGATAGATCGAGGATGCAATCCATAGAACCATTCTCTGGCCTGCCCATCAAAGGATGTCACCAGGAGCTTGCACTTTGTTGCATCAGTGATGGTCCTCAGAGCAACAGCCGATTCAAATGCCTGGAGGTGTATTGCTGGATCGGACTCCCCACTATATGCTGACATACGTGGTTCTCGAAAGTTGTTTGGGGCCGGCTCTCCTCGGATTTCGTTGGTGAAGGGAGAACTCTCCTCGGCATCCTCGTACAGAGGGAAAGCAGGGTTATAAGGGATCTCGGCTGCGGTCATTGGCGGACAGGCCGCATGATAGGAGCGGGCAGGTGCTCCAGCCGGATATGATTGGAAGGCGGCGACCTCAGGCGGATAGGGAAAATGAGCGGCCTGAGAGGTCGCCCCTTGAAAGTCAAGGACCCGAGCTGGCATACATCGCGCGGCCTCTTGGTAGAAATTCGGCCGGTCCGCGGGACCTTCTTGTGGTGGTCGGGAATGAGCGACTTGCGCGAACGGGTATGGAGGTGGAGGAGGTAAAACAGGAGTGACCGCCTGGTGATCCGCGGCCTGCTGAGGGGCTAACCGCTCGGTTAGTAGAGTTAGGGCCTGAGTGATCGCGTCCAGACGCTGATCAGTCGCCTGCCGAGCCTGGTCGGCCTCTCTCTTTGTCTGCTCCAGAGCTTCCCACAAAGAGTCTTCACTGTGGTCGGATCGGTCTCTTGGAGGGAGCTGGCGGTCTGACATTCTGAACCAAGGATTTTCTGACAGTCTGCGATCTGAAGGTCACGTGTTTCTGTTCGATTCAAATGTGCGCCTCCGAAGGAAAACGAGGGTTGCGGACTATCAGATACTATTTAGTTAGAGATTTCAGACCGCTAGCAGCGGTCGAGGCCAGACTTCGCCCGTCGCGGCAAATGCCACTCCTGCGACGGGCTTTCCTTTGATTGAAAAGAAGCGGTTACAAATGTGAAAGAACAGAAGCCGGGCCGGTCCACAGTTCGCGAGACCTGAAACTCGAGACCGGAGCTCAGACAAGCGAGCTCTTGGATTCGAGTGTGCCTGTCTTGTGAACAGTGCCGCCCCCTATTTATAGGCTTGGGGGCCTGCCCGATCGGGCAGGGATAAAATAACCTCCTGCCCGGGTACAGGAGAAACGGGCAGGCGGTGACGGGATACACAAAGAAGAAAAAGAAAGAGGCCGCGTGATCTGACGGCCTGCCTTCCCGACCTGTCTTGCTTGCGGCTGAGGACACCGGGACCAAGTCAATAATGCAGACCGCGCGGTTTGGAGATTGAGGCCGCGGTCTGCCTTCTGGTCATGACTTAGCCGATCTTCAAGAGGTAACTTGGATAGCCTTCGATCTGGAGCCCCGGCCTGTTCTTCGGGGCTGGAACTTCGAGTTTCTATGGGACAACCCGCGCGGTCTTCTAGTTGAGACCGCGGATGATCTTCTTGCCTTGGCTCTTTGACGATCTTATCCCTTTGGGGGCGATCCGGAAATGACTCCAGGCCGCCCGGCCTGGCCCTTCTTGAACTGAGAACCGCCGATCCCGGGACCCAGCGGCTTGGCCCAAGAGTCCGCGCGGTCTGATAATGGTTCAAACCGAGAAGCGGTTTTCCGGGCAAACAAGGCGGACACCTTCGCGGTCCTTGAGAACGAGCGGTTGGATATCAACCACTACATCCCGCTGTTCTCGGAGCTGGAGGATATCCTCCCTGAGCATAGTAAGTTCTTTTTGACCGCCTGTATGTAACCGCGCGGACTTCGTTACTTATACTTTTGTTTTCTCTTTACAGCTGCCCACGCCGTCCCTGCGAACAAGCTGGTCACGCCAGTCGTCCCGGTTTTGACTCAAAGGGAGAAGAGGCTGAAGCGAAACAGATCGCTATCGTCTGAGGAAGAAGGCCCGGCTTCTCCTGATGACTACAAGCTCCTTCGCTCTTGTGGGAACCCGCCCGATCTGCAGGGCAATCCGACCGTCCTTTGGCATAGGGACGGAAGCCGGATCCGGGTATCCACCGCTCTTCCTCCATGGGGGAGCGACAAAATTGAACGCCATGCCCTAGCCGCTGGGGCCGCCTTGTATGGTCGAAAGACCTTAAGGAAGCTGATGAGAACCCCTGAAGAAGAGCTCCCCCGGCTAGCGGCTCAAGCCGGCGCCTGGGGATTTTCGGCCAACCACTTCATGGCCCTGGCGTATAAGCGGCTAGTTTCTGTTCAGAAACACCTGGAGAAGAAGTACGAGGAGCAGGCTGCGGAGAATACGCGGCTTCGAGAGGAGAACGCGCGGCTTCAAGAAGTCGTGGCGGTGAGTTTCTCAAAAGACAACGCGGTTCCCTTTGTTTAGCCCGAGCGGCCTAACTCATTTTTCCTCTTCTTGCAGAAGCAATATGAGGTGACCAACCCGGCCTTCCAAGATGAAGTGCTGCCTCATGTGGCCCAGGGGATCGACAAAGCCTTGGGTCTCATAGGTGACCGGGGCGGTCTGTGTGAAGGATTTGATGGAACCACCTTCTCCGACCTCTTCCCCGCCTTGAAGGTCCAACTTGACGAAATCAGCCGAAGGAAAAAAGGAAAATCCAAGGTAGGCGAGGAGGCCGAGGCCGACGCGGGCAGGGAGATCGTGCTCCATCAAGGAGGCGATGGAAGTGGTGAGGCCGCTGAAGAAGCCGACGCGGATGGTGATGCCAGCGATGACGACGACGAGGACAGCTTGTCCTCTGGAACCACCGGTTCTGCAAGCAAGACCGGGCGGTCTAGTGACAGCAGTTCATCCGGCTCCTCCTCATTAAGCGAAGGTTATTCGCCGGAGGTTGACATCGATGGTGCGGACTCAAATTCTCCTGTCAAGAAGAAGAAGAAAGAATCGGCAGACTAGTGCCCTTGTCTTTTGTTTTAATTTTTGTAACCGCCGGTTTCTTTTTGTTGGCCGGGCGGTCAATATTTTGTAAACACATTTTGAAAAAATGAAACAGAGATTTTACCTGTCTGATTGTCCTTCTATTATTACTTACTTGTGATACCTTGTCTCTTTTCTTTGCTCTTTATGATCCAACCGCGCGAACATCCTGGTCCGAGCATAGGTGATGATGGATTATCTTCGACGATCCTTTGTCCGAACCGTGCGATTACTTGTTTAGATCTCAACACGCTTCATTTCTGATAGTATGGTCCATAACGCATAGACTTATGCGACTATAATAAAGACCGGGCGGCTTCTTTTCATTTGAAGATACTTTATACTTGCTGCTATAAATAATGAACAACTTTCACGCGGTTCGAATTCAGTCCTGGCGAGCAATCCATTGTGTCTAGAGATAATTCTCGCTAAGAAATAGCTTAACCTGACCGGTTAGAACACAATCCGAGCGACCATGTATTCAGATCCAGAAATATCCAACTTCGACTATTCATTCAGGAATAGATAGTGCCCGGCCGGTTTAAAATTCAACCCGGATCATATGGCCAGATCCAGAAATACAACTTGATAGAATGGAGAGATAGATAGATCCGATTCAGTCAAAATGTAACCCGAGCGATCATATAATTAGTTCCAGAAATATTCAACTTCGACTATTCATTCAGGAATAGATAGTGCCCGGCCGGTTTAAAATTTAACCCGGATCATATGGCCAGATCCAGAAATACAACTTGATAGAATGGAGAGATAGATAGATCCGATTCAGTCAAAATGTAACCCGAGCGATCATATAATTAGTTCCAGAAATATTCAACTTTATAAAGGGTGGATGACCCCGCCCGGTCTGAATGCAACCCGGACAATCAGATAATCAGCTTTGGAGATATCCAACTTAGTTTAAAGACAGACAGATTCGCCCGGCTAGAACACAATCCGGATAATCATATGACTAAATCTAAAAAAAAAAAACATCCAACTTATTAAAGGACGGATAGACAGATAAAACCGTCCGGCCAGAATGAGATCCGAGCAATTATATATATTAGTTCCCGAAATATCAACTAATAAAAGATGAATGGACCTGCCCGGCTTGAATGCCACCCGGGTAATAGATGATCGGTTCCGGAGATACTCAATTAAAAAATTGATAAGGTCGCCCGGTTAGATAACCACTCGGGTCATTATATAATTGCCAGGAAATATCCCAACTTATATCCAATCAGACCGTTCGGTTTGGATGTTCAGACTGCACGGTCTTAATATCATAACCCTTTATTAGGGTAGACGAACACCTGCACCTGTTTTAACCAAATCTTCCTCGAATTGTTCTTATACAAGAAACCATAAGAGGCAAATGCCTCCCTGTAGAGAAAGAATAAAAAAGGTATGTACAGACTGCACGGTCTTAATATCATAACCCTTTATTAGGGTAGACGAACACCTGCACCTGTTTTAACCAAATCTTCCTCGAATTGTTCTTATACAAGAAACCATAAGAGGCAAATGCCTCCCTGTAGAGAAAGAATAAAAAAGGTATGTACAGACTCAAATGACCAAGTGGGCAGGTGGGCCTCGGCGGCGAACATTGCTTTCCTCAAGTGGTCATAAGAGCTGTAAACGACTCATCCGCTCTCTTGCCTAGGGTTACAAGCCGAGTTGATCAATTGGGCAGGTGGGCCTCGGCGGCGAACATTGCTTTCCTCAGAGAGATCAACTCAGTTGTGGGCCCAACTAGGCACCGTTTCGAGAGTACCTAAGAGTATTCGATGGTCACAAACTATGATGATCAGTTGGGCAGGTGGGCCTCGGCGGCGAACATTGCTTTCCTCAGAAAGATCATCAAAGCTGTAACTATATCCCTTCGGGGCATGATAGAGCTGACAATCACCTAGACCTCCCTTGATGCAGGGGTGTGTCAGATATCGGCCGGGATCCAAAATTCTGAAGACCTCCGCAGCGGAATTGGCAAGCTACCACTACACGTGTGCGAAAACTCCCCGCATCACATGGTCTTGGTGGGTTTTACGCTACGACTACAATCCGAGGGGGTTCGAGCAGAATTCGGCGATGTCTCAGAGGTTTGGGGAGTGAGATATGTATATTTACATTCACGATGTAGAGAACCATCAGACAAGAAGAGGTGTCAGTATAGGGCTTTTCATTTAATACCAAAAGAAATGTAGAGAATAAAAGAGATAATTCAAGGATAGAATCGTTTAAGATCGTCACCGCTCCAAGTACGCGGGATGTCTTCCCCTTCACTGGTGTGGAGACGGTAGGCCCCGTTCTTTAATACTTCTTTGATGATA
Organism: Dactylorhiza incarnata; assembly: GCA_033032865.1. Classification (NCBI taxonomy): domain Eukaryota; kingdom Viridiplantae; phylum Streptophyta; class Magnoliopsida; order Asparagales; family Orchidaceae; genus Dactylorhiza; species Dactylorhiza incarnata. The sequence continues at coordinate 31,751 of JAWHQI010001060.1, forward strand.
AAAGGTCCTGCCCAATTAGGATCCAGCTTTCCAACATCACCAGACCTGGCTGCAGCATCTACCTTCTTTAATACCAAATCACCGCTTGCGAACTGCTTTACTCTGACATTCTTGTCAAAATATTTTGCCATCCTCCTTTTAACTTCCTCCTGTCTGATAGTTGCCTCGTCTTGAAGCTCCTCGATCAGATCCAGACTATACCTCATAGCCTCATCATTTTCATCCATCCATGATTCTCCTTCCTCTTTTGCATATATAACCCTTGGAGTGACCACTTCAAATTCTACGGGAACAACGGCCTCTGAGCCATGAGATAGTTTGAACGGCGTCTCCCCTGTAGCTGAAGATGGCGTAGTACGAAGAGTCCAAAGGATGGAAGGAAGCTGGTCCGCCCAATTCCCTTTTTGATTTAAGACCCTTTTCATCAAGAGCTGCCGGATTTGCCTGTTCGCTGCTTCCACCTGACCATTGGTCCTGGGATGATGTACTGAGGAAAATCGCAGATCAATTCCCGCCTGATCGCAGAAGCTTTTCATCTCGGAATTGTTGAACTGTGGACCGTTATCGGTAACAATTGCTAACGGAATTCCATGCCGGCAGATTATTTCCCCCCAGATGAAGTTTTTGACAATTTGAGTTGTTGTTTTTGCCAGCGCTTTTGCCTCAATCCACTTACTGAAATAGTCGATCATTACAAGGATGAAACGGCGTTGACCGCTGGCCATTGGAAAGGGTCCCATGAGATCCATTCCCCATACTGCAAAGGGCCACGGCGCGGTTATCGACCTGAGCGACTGAGCAGGCAAATGTTGAAGAGGAGCGAACTTTTGGCACTGGACACATCGCCTGGCAAATGCTTCAGCATCTTTCCTCATGGTCGGCCAGAAATATCCCTGCCGCAAGATCCTTTTCTCCAAAGTCTTTGCTCCTGAATGACTACCACACTCTCCTGAATGAATTCCCTGAAGTATGATCGGAATTTCTTCTTCTGAGACACATCGCGCTGAGGGAGAAATCAGAGTTTTTCTATACAGGACTCCTGCCATCAAGTAGTAGTAGGCTGCCTTTCTTTTGAATCTATTTCTGTCCCTGATCGATGAATGAAACTCTCCTTTTGTCAGAAACAATTCGTAGGGGTCTTTCCAGGAAGGATGCTGATCGATCTGCATGAACTCCTCTTCCTCTGTCTCATCTATTGCCGGACGAAAGAGTTCTGAGGTCACCCCTCCTGATGGAAGACCAAACTTTGACAATTCGTCTGCCTCTTCATTCTGTGTTCTCGGAATGTGTTCGATAATGAAGGATTTGAATCTCCCAATTTCTTTCTTAGCTAAAAATAGATACTTTCTCAATATCGGTTCTCTTGTTTCATAACTCCCTAGAACCTGCGAAGCCATCACAAGAGAATCAGTTTTCACATGAACGTGTTCTATCCCAAGCTCCTTCGCGAGTCTCAAGCCGGCCAAGAATGCTTCGTATTCGGCCTGGTTATTTGTAACTGAAAAGAAGAATTTGATAGCCTGCTCCAGCCTGATGCCATTTGGACTGATCAGAACCACTCCGGCTCCCACGGAGTTTCTGCCAGAAGCCCCATCCACATAAATGATCCAAGCCAAGGGAGATTGCACTATTTGTTCTGGATTAGACTCCATTGTGTCTACCAACAAATCTGCCAATACTTGTGCCTTTATTGCCGTTCTGGGAATGTATAATATTTCGAACTCGCTTAACTCGATTGCCCATTTGGCCAACCTTCCTGAATGATCCGGTTTTTCTAAGATGCTCTTTAGTGGATGGTCCGAGACCACCTGAATGGGATGAGCCTGAAAATAGGGGCGGAACCTTCGTGACGACATGACCAAAGCCAAGGCTAATTTCTCCAAGATTGAATATCTAGCTTCCGCATCTTTGAGGATGTGGCTGACATAATATATAGGAAACTGCTTCTTTTTTTCTTCCCGCACCAGGACAGAGCTTATCGCATCTGGGCCCACTCCTAAGTATAAGAATAGTGTTTCCCCTTCGCGAGGGCTTTGAAGAAGAGGGGTTGAGGTTAACTGTTTTTCAACTGTTCGAAAGCATTATCGCACTCTTCACTCCATTCGAACTTAGATCCTCCCCTAAGTGTTTTGAAAAATGGAGCGCTTTTATCCCCTGACTTGGAAATGAATCGGCTTAATCCTGCCAACCTCCCCCCAAGTTGCTGTACTTCCTTCGGGTTGCGAGGAGGGGTCATGTCCAGGATGGCCTTTACTTTATCTGGGTTTGGCGCGAGGCCACTAGGAGTGAGAAGGTGTCCCAGAAATTTTCCTTTGTTGGCCCCAAACACACATTTCAAAGGATTTAGTTTTAATTTGAACCTCCGCAGAGTAGCGAACGTCTCTACGAGGTCTTTCAGATGGATTGAAAAAGTTTTACTTTTTAGAAGAAGATCGTCTACATATACTTCAAGATTTCTCCCTTTCTGTTTTTTGAATACTGTGTCCATCATCCTCTGATATGTCGCCCCCGCATTTTTGAGCCCGAAGGGCATGACAAGATAACAATAACATCCATCATTGGTAATGAAGGATGTATGCGGGATATCAGGTTTATGCATCTTAATCTGGTGATAACCAGAAAATGCATCTAGAAAGCTCATGAAATTATATCCTGCCGCGGAATCTACTAAAACATCTATCTGAGGCAAGGGATAGCAATCTTTGGGGCACGCTTTATTGAGCTTTGTGAAGTCCACGCACATGCGCCACTTCCCACCAGATTTTGGAACCATTACAATGTTTGACATCCACGTTGGATATTGAATTTCAGAAATAAAACCCGCTTTTAGGAGCTTGGAAACCTCCTCTCTGATGGGCAATGCCAGCTTTGTTGCCACCTCCCTCTTCTTTTGTTGGATCGGCTTGAATTCAGGAGAGACGTTGAGGTGATGGCATGCTACGTCTGGATCTACCCCAGGCATGTCCTCCGCTGACCAGGCGAAGATGTCCAAGTTCTCTAACAGGCAGGAGGTTAGTTGAGCTTTTTCCTCTTCCGACAGCTCGGCGTTGATGATCAGCTTCTTCTCTTCCCCTTCAGCAATGGGAACTTCTTGGATCTCCTGGGCAGGTTCCAGGTAAACTCCTTTCCGCTCTGTGCTTTCTTTGATTTCCTCAGGGAGCTTGGACACCTCATAGATGTCATTTTGAGCCTTGTGAAGTGGCGCCTCGGTGATCACATTAACTGTCTTTACATAGCATTCGCGAGCAACCCTTGGATCACTCCGGATCCGATATTGACGCCCTTCAGCGGCGAACTTCAAGGCCAAATGGAAAGTAGATACTACCGCTCTGTAAACGTTCAGAATTGGCCTTCCGAAAATTGCACAGTAGCTGCTTGGGGCTTCCACCACCACGAAGTTTATCAGCTTTGTTATACCCCCCAGCGATACCAAAAGCTTTACGCACCCCTCCACTTCCTTCTTCTCTCCCGAGAAGCCATAGAGGGGCCCTTCCGTGGAGAGTAAAGACTTTCCAGTTTTAAGGGCTTCGAATGTTTCACGGAAAATGAGATTAACTGAGCTGCCGGTATCAATCAGAATTTTGTGCACGGTGTAATTTTCAATAACCGCCTTTATCACCACTGCATCATCAAAAGGATTTGCATTTGGGGAAAGATCCTCTTGGCCGAAGGTAACGACCGCCCTTTCTGGAGTAGAAGTGGAGGCGACTGCCACTTCTTGCTTCGTAACTCTCCCGATGCTAGATTTCCGAGAAGATTCTACTCCTGCCCCACCATGAATGCAATAGACGTTGCCAAGAGGGCCAACGTCATTCACCTCTATACATTCGGTTGTGGGATGTATATCCCCATAGCAACCTGCCTCTTCCACATCAGAACACTCCCAGGTCACTTCGACCACTTCCTTCTTCTTCTCGGTTCGCGGCTCAACCGGGGTTTCTTGCCGAATCAACCCTCGGAGCTTCCCCTCTTTCAGGAGCTTCTCTATCAACCACCGGAGGGCCCGGCAATCCTCAGTCTGATGCCCCTCCTCTTTATGATATTCACAATACAAGTTAGGGTTCCGGTTGCGAACTTCTGATTTCAAGGGAGGAGGCCTCTTGAAGTCAGGCCTCTTTTGGAGAATCTGCACGACCTCGTTCATGGTGACGTTGAGAGGGGTGAACGACTCCTGAGATTCATCATATCGGATGGATGGGATAGTTGGGGATGGTTGTGCGATGTACTGCGGCAGATATACAGGCATTATTTGCGGAACTCCCATGGGTTGAGTGGGTGCGATGGCCAACGGCGGTTTCTGATCTTGAAACCGTTGATGGCCGAGAAATGGTTGTTTAGGCTTTAGATTCCTCCCCCTCTGAGCCCGGGGTTCGAAATCAGGCCGAGATGGATGATTGTAACGTTGCTGATGAGTTGATGCGGGATTAAACTGATCGTTATTGCTGAGCAATTTGGCAACATAACCAGGATTGGTCTTTTCTCCCCTGATAAATTTGTTAGCCAGACTAATCATCTCCTGGTATGTTTTTGGCTCCCTGATTTGAGCTTCAAATTTCAGCGGCCCTTCCCTAAGGCCATGCATCAGAGCGACCCTATATAACTCTGGATCGACGTTTTGCACCTCCATTATCTCCCTTTGGAAACGGTCAACGAAGCGGGCCCACGTTTCGTTTTCCTGCTGCCGTATCTCAAATAGGGCTGCCGGACCGTTCTTCCTCTTTTTTGAGGTAGAGAATCGAAGCAGAAATTCTCTACGCAGTTCTGCAAAACATCTAATGGATCGAGGATGCAATCCATAGAACCATTCTCTGGCTTGTCCATCAAAGGACGTCACCAGGAGCTTACACTTAGTTGCGTCAGTGATGGTCCTCAGAGCAACAGCCGATTCAAACGCTTGAAGATGAATTGCCGGATCGGACTCCCCACCATATGTTGATAAGCGTGGTTCTCGAAAGTTATTCGGAGCCGGCTCTCCCCGGATCTCATCCGTGAAGGGAGAACTCTCCTCGGCATCCTCGTATAGAGAGAAAGCAGGGTGGTAGGGGATCTCTGCTGCGGTCATTTGCGGACAGGCCGCCTGATAGGAGCGGGCAGGTGCTCCGGCCGGGTAGGACTGGTAGGCGACGACCTCAGGCGGATAGGAAAAGCGAGCGGCCTGAGAAGCCGCCCCCTGGAAGTCAAGGACTCGAGCCGGCATACAGCGCGCGGCCTCTTGGTAGAAATTCTGCCGGTCCGCAGAACCTTCTGGTGGCAGTTGGGAGTGAGCGACCTGCGCAAATGGGTATGGAGGTGGAGGAGGTAGAACAGGGGTCATGGCCGGGTTAACCGCGGCCTGTTGGGGGGCTAACCGCTTGGTTAGCAGAGCTAGAGCCTGACTGATCGCGTCCAGACGCTGATCAGTTGATTTCTGAGCCTGGTCGGCTTCTCTCTTAGTTCGCTCCAGAGCCTCCCACAGGGAGTCATCGCTATGATCGGACCGGTCTCTTGGAGGGAACTGGCGGTCTGACATTCTGAACCAAAGATTTCGCTGATAGTCCGCGATCTGAAGGCCGCGTGTTTCTGTTCGATTCAAAAGTGCGCTCACGAAGAAAATCGAGGGCTGCGGATTATCGGTTACTATTTGGTTAGAGAATTTAGACCGCTAGCAGCGGTCGAGGCCGGACTTCGCCCGCCGCGGCAAATGCCACTCTTGCGACGGGCTTTCCTTTGATTGAAAAGTAGCGGTTACAAGTGCAGGAAAGCAGAAGCCGGCCGGTCAAACAGTTCGCAAGACCTGAAACTCGAGACCGGAGCTCCGACAAGCGAGCTCTTCGATTCGAGTGTGCGTGTCTTGTGAACAGTGCCGCCCCCTATTTATAGGCTTGGGGGCCTGCCCGAATGGGCAGGGATAAAATAACCACCTGCCCGGGTACAGGAGAAACGGGCAGGCGGTGACGGGATGCACAAGGAAGAAAAAAGAAAGAAGCCGCGCGGCTTGGCGGCTTGCTCTTCCGACCTGTCTTGCTTGCGGCTGAGGACACCGGGACCAAGTCAATAATGCAGACCGCGCGGTTTGGAGATTGAGGCCGCGGTCTGCCTTCTGGTCATGACTTAGCCGATCTTCACGAGGTAACTTGGATAGCCTTTGATCTGGAGCCCCGGCCTGTTCTTCGGGGCTGGAACTTCGAGTTTCTATGGGACAACCCGCGCGGCCCTCTAGCTGAGGCTGCGGATGAACTTTTTGCCTTAGCTTTTGACGATCTTCTCCCTTTGGGGGCGATCCGGAAATGACACCAGGCCGCCCGGCTTGGCCCTTTTTGAACTGGGAACCGCTGATCCCTGGACCCAGCGGCCTGACCCTAGGAGTTCGAGCGGTCTGCTAATGGTCCAACCCGAGAAGTGGTTTTCCGGGCAAACACGCACCATGCTGCGACCTGTCCGGGCGACCTGTACGGGCGACCTGTCCGGGCGACCTGTCCGGGCGACTTGTCCGGGCGACCTGTCCGGGCGACCTATCCGGGTGACCTGTCCGGGCGACCTGCCCGGGCGACCTCAACGACCTGTCCGGGCGACCTCAGCGACCTGTCCGGGCGACCTCAGCGACCTGTCCGGGCGACCTCGGCATACAGCCCGCGCGGCTTACTCTTTTCTTACCCGCAACTCTCTTGTATTCATTCAATTTTCCATGTACTAAACACAATGAGCTGTAATATAGATTATTAAATAAAGTGAAAGCCCGTCGCAGGAGTGGCATTTGCCGCGGCGGGCGAAGTCTGGCCTCGCCGCATGCTAGCGGCCCTCTCTTCTTCTCTTCTCCCCTCTTCACTCGCAACTCAAGTAACCAGCTGCTCGCGGCCTCCTTTTCCCCCTATTTCCTAGAGTAGATCGTGGAGGTGCCATTTTGGATTCAACACATAATATGCTAGCCAAGTAGGTAAAATATATCTGGCTTCAAAGCTGGAAAGCGGGCTATTACAGGAAGCAACAAGGCAGTATTACCGACTCGAGATAATCGAGTCAAGGCTTTCACTCTAATAGTCGAGAAATGGACTTATTAATCCTCTGGACAATCAGAGCTTATGAAGATATAATCTCTGGCAGTTTCAGCCCGCGATTCATCTTCACTGAGCCAATCAGGATCTACTTTTGAACTAAAATGATAAACCGTCAGGGCAACATTTAATGATAACTGGACAATTATTCTTTTGGAGATAACTTTTCCCTGGAGGTTTTTCAGAAAGGATTTGAAGTTTTATAAGGAATAATGCTAAAAACAGAAGATCGCATATGAATATCCACAAGTAAGTAAAATAGCAAAGACTAACAGTTATGAATTCATTTATACCTGCTTTATGTTCTCTTTTTGCAGAGATTAGCAGGTATTCGCGAGTTCTCTCCAGGTACTCGCGTTATAGATTGTTTTATACCTGCTTTATGTTCTCTTTTTGCAGAGATTAGCAGGTATTCGCGAGTTCTCTTCAGGTACTCGCATTATGGATTGTTTTATACCTGCTTTATGTTCTCTTTTTGCAGAGATTAGCAGGTGTTCGCGAGGTCTCTTCAGGTACTCGCGTTATGTTTTATACCTGCTTTGAATTCTCTTTTGCAGAGATTAGCAGGTGTTCGCGAGTTCTCTTCAGGTACTCGCGTTATGTTTTATACCTGCTTTGAGTTCTCTTTTGCAGAGATTAGCAGGTGTTCGCGAGGTCTCTTCAGGTACTCGCGTTATGTTTTATACCTGCTTTGAGTTCACTTTTGCAGAGAGTAGCAGGTGTTCGCGAGGTCTCTTCAGGTACTCGCGTTATGTTTTATACCTGCTTTGAGTTCTCTTTTGCAGAGATTAGCAGGTGCTCGCGATGTCTCTTCAGGTACTCGCGTTATGTTTTATACCCGCTTTGAGTTCTCTTTTGCAGAGATTAGTAGGTGTTCGCGAGGTCTCTTCAGGTACTCGCGTTATGTTTTATACCTGCTTTGAGTTCTCTTTTGCAGAGAGTAGCAGGTGTTCGCGAATTCTCTTCAGGTACTTGCGTTATGTTTTATACCTGCTTTGAGTTCTCTTTTGCAGAGATTAGCAGGTGCTCGCGAGGTCTCTTCAGGTACTCGCGTTATGTTTTATACCTGCATTGAGTTCTCTTTTGCAGAGATTAGCAGGTGTTCGCGAGGTCTCTTCAGGTACTCGCGTTATATTGTATACCTGCTTTAAGTTCTCTTTTGCAGAGATTAGCAGGTGTTCGCGAGGTCTCTTCAGGTACTCGCGTTATGTTTTATACCTGCTTTGAGTTCTCTTTTGCAGAGATTAGCAGGTGTTCGTGAGTTCTCTTCAGGTACTCGCGTTACAGATTATTTTATACCTGCTTTGAGTTCTCTTTTGCAGAGATTAGCAGGTGTTTGCGAGTTCTCTTCAGGTACTCGCGTTATAGATTGTTTTATACCTGCTTTATGTTCTCTTTTTGTAGAGATTAGCAGGTATTCGCGAGTTCTCTTCAGGTACTCGCATTATAGATTGTTTTATACCTACTTTATGTTCTCTTTTTGCAGAGATTAGCAGGTATTCACGAGTTCTCTAAAGGTACTCGCATTATAGATTGTTTTATACCTGCTTTATGTTCTCTTTTTGCAGAGATTAGCAGGTGTTCGCGAGTTCTCTTCAGGTACTAGCGTTATGTTATATTTTATACCTGCTTTGAGTTCTCATTTGCAGAGATTAGCAGGTATTCGCGAGGTCTCTTCAGGTACTCGCGTTATGTTTTATGCCTGCTTTATGTTCTCTTTTGCAGAGATTAGCAGGTGTCCGCGAGTTCTCTTCAGGTACTCGCGTTATGTTATATTTTATACCTGCTTTGAGTTCTCATTTGCAGAGATTAGCAGGTATTCACGAGGTCTCTTCAGGTACTCGCGTTATGTTTTATGCCTGCTATATTTTCTCTTTTGCAGAGATTAGCAGGTATTCGCGAGGTCTCTTCAGGTACTCGCGTTATGTTTTATGCCTGCTTTATGTTCTCTTTTGCAGAGATTAGCAGGTGTCCGCGAGTTCTCTTCAGGTACTCGCATTATGTTATATTTCATACCTGCTTTGAGTTCTCTTTTGCAGAGATTAGCAGGTGTTCGCGAGTTCTCTTCAGGTACTCGCGTTATGTTATATTTCATACCTGCTTTATTTTCTCTTTTGCAGAGATTAGTAGGTATTCGCGAGGTCTCTTCAGGTACTCGCGTTATATTTTATGCCTGCTTTATGTTCTCTTTTGCAGAGATTAGCAGGTGTCCGCCAGTTCTCTTCAGGTACTCGCGTTATGTTATATTTCATACCTGGTTTGAGTTCTCTTCTGCAGAGATTAGCAGGTGTTCGCGAGTTCTCTTCAGGTACTCGCGTTATGTTATATTTCATACCAGCTTTGAGTTCTCTTTTGCAGAGATTAGCAGGTGTTCGCGAGTTCTCTTCAGGTACTCGCGTTATGTTATATTTCATACCTGCTTTGAGTTCTCTTTTGCAGAGATTAGCAGGTGTTCGCGAGTTCTCTTCAGGTACTCGCATTATGTTATATTTCATACCTGCTTTGAGTTCTCTTTTGCAGAGATTAGCAGGTATCCACGAGTTCTCTTCAGGTACTCGCATTATATTTTATACCTGCTTTGAGTTCTCTTTTTGCAGAGATTAGCAGGTGTTCGCGAGGTCTCTTCAGGTACTCGCGTTATATTTTATACCGGCTTTGAGTTCTCTTTTTGCAGAGATTAGCAGGTGTTCGCGAGGTCTCTTCAGGTACTCGCGTTATGTTTTATACCTGCTTTGAGTTCTCTTTTTCAGAGATTGACAGGTGTTCACGAGTTCTCTTCAGGTACTCGCATTGTAGTTTGTTTTATACCTGCTGTATGTTCTCCTTTTGCAGAGATTAGCAGGTATTCGCGAGTTCTCTTCAGGTACTCGCGTTATATTTCGTACCTGCTTTGAGTTCTCTTTTGCAGAGATTAGCAGGTGTTTGCGAGTTCTCTTCAGGTACTCGCGTTATAGATTGTTTTATACTTGCTTTATGTTCTCTTTTTGCAGAGATTAGCAGGTGTTCGCGAGTTCTCTTCAGGTACTCGCGTTATGTTTTATACCTGCTGTGAGTTCTCTTTTGCAGAGATTGGCAGGTGCTCGCGAGTTCTCTTTAGGTACTCGCGTTATGTTTTATACCTGCTTTGAGTTCTCTTTTGCAGAGATTAGCCTGTGCTCGCGAGTTCTCTTCAGGTACTCGCGTTATGTTTTATACCTGCTTTGAGTTCTCTTTTGCAGAGATTAGCAGGTGCTCGCGAGGTCTCTTCAGGTACTCGCGTTATGTTTAATACCTGCTTTGAGTTCTCTTTTGCAGAGATTAGCAGGTGTTCGCGAGGTCTCTTCAGGTACTCGCGTTATATTGTATACCTTCTTTGAGTTCTCTTTTGCAGAGATTAGCAGGTGTTCGCGAGGTCTCTTCAGGTACTCGCGTTATATTTTATACCTGCTTTGAGTTCTCTTTTTGCAGAGATTAGCAGGTGTTCGCGAGGTCTCTTCAGGTACTCGCGTTATGTTTTATACCTGCTTTGAGTTCTCTTTTGCAGAGTAGCAGGTGTTCGCGAGGTCTCTTCAGGTACTAGCGTTATGTTTTATACCTGCTTTGAGTTCTCTTTTGCAGAGATTAGCAGGTGTTCGCGAGGTCTCTTCAGGTACTCACGTTATATTGTATACCTGCTTTGAGTTCTCTTTTGCAGAGATTAGCAGGTGGTCGCGAGGTCTCTTCAGGTACTCGCGTTATATTTTATACCTGTTTTGAGTTCTCTTTTGCAGAGATTAGCAGGTGCTCGCGAGGTCTTTTCAGGTACTCGCGTTATATTTTATACCTGCTTTGAGTTCTCTTTTGCAGAGATTAGCAGGTGTTCGCGAGGTCTCTTCAGGTACTCGCGTTATATTTTATATCTGCTTTGAGTTCTCTTTTTGCAAAGATTAGCAGGTGTTCGCGAGGTTTTTTCAGGTACTCGCGTTATATTTTATACCTGCTTTGAGTTCTCTTTTTGCAGAGATTAGCAGGTGTTCGCGAGGTCTCTTCAGGTACTCGCGTTATGTTTTATACCTGCTTTGAGTTCTCTTTTGCAGAGTAGCAGGTGTTCGCGAGGTCTCTTCAGGTACTCGCGTTATGTTTTATACCTGCATTGAGTTCTCTTTTGCAGAGATTAGCAGGTGTTCGCGAGGTCTCTTCAGGTACTCGCTTTATATTGTATACCTGCTTTGAGTTCTCTTTTGTAGAGATTAGCAGGTGTTCGCGAGGTCTCTTCAGATACTCGCGTTATATTTTATACCTGCTTTGAGTTCTCTTTTTGCAGAGATTAGCAGGTGTTCGCGAGGTCTCTTCAGGTACTCGCGTTATGTTTTATACCTGTTTGAGTTCTCTTTTGCAGAGATTAGCAGGTGTTCGCGAGGTCTCTTCAGGTACTCGCGTTATATTTTATACCTGCTTTGAGTTCTCTTTTTGCAGAGATTAGCAGGTGTTCGCGAGGTCTCTTCAGGTACTCGCGTTATATTTTATACCTGCTTTGAGTTCTCTTTTTGCAGAAATTAGCAGGTGTTCGCGAGGTCTCTTCAGGTACTTGCGTTATGTTTTATACTTGCTTTGAGTTCTCTTTTTGCAGAGATTAGCAGGTGTTCGCGAGGTCTCTTCAGGTACTCGCGTTATATTTTATACCTGCTTTGAGTTCTCTTTTTGCAAAGATTAGCAGGTGTTCGCGAGGTCTCTTCAGGTACTCGCGTTATGTTTTATACCTGCTTTGAGTTCTCTTTTGCAGAGTAGCAGGTGTTCGCGAGGTCTCTTCAGGTACTCGCGTTATGTTTTATACCTGCATTGAGTTCTCTTTTGCAGAGATTAGCAGGTGTTCGCGAGGTCTCTTCAGGTACTCGCGTTATATTGTATACCTGCTTTGAGTTCTCTTTTGTAGAGATTAGCTGGTGTTCTCGAGGTCTCTTCAGATACTCGCGTTATATTTTATACCTGCTTTGAGTTCTCTTTTTGCAGAGATTAGCAGGTGTTCGCGAGGTCTCTTCAGGTACTCGCGTTATGTTTTATACCTGCTTTGAGTTCTCTTTTGCAGAGATTAGCAGGTGTTCGCGAGGTCTCTTCAGGTACTCGCGTTATATTTTATACCTGCTTTGAGTTCTCTTTTGCAGAGATTAGCAGGTGTTCGCGAGGTCTCTTCAGGTACTCGCGTTATATTTTATACCTGCTTTGAGTTCTCTTTTTGCAGAGATTAGCAGGTGTTCGCGAGGTCTCTTCAGGTACTCGCGTTATATTTTATACCTGCTTTGAGTTCTCTTTTGCAGAGATTAGCAGGTGTTCGCGAGATCTCTTCAGGTACTCGCGTTATATTTTATACCTGCTTTGAGTTCTCTTTTGCAGAGATTAACAGGTGTTCGCGAGGTCTCTTCAGGTACTCGTGTTATGTTTTATACCTGCTTTGAGTTCTCTTTTGCAGAGATTAGCAGGTGTTCACGAAGTCTCTTCAGGTACTCGCGTTATATTTTATACCTGCTTTGAGTTCTCTTTTTGCTGAGATTAGCAGGTGTTCGCGAGGTCTCTTCAGGTACTCGCGTTATGTTTTATACCTGCTTTGAGTTCTCTTTTGCAGAGTAGCAGGTGTTCGGGAGGTCTCTTCAGGTACTCGCGTTATGTTTTATACCTGCTTTGAGTTCTCTTTTGCAGAGATTAGCAGGTGCTCGCGAGGTCTCTTCAGGTACTCGCGTTATGTTTTATACCTGCTTTGAGTTCTCTTTTGCAGAGATTAGCAGGTGTTCGCGAGGTCTCTTTCAGGTACTCGCGTTATATTGTATACCTGCTTTGAGTTCTCTTTTGCAGAGATTAGCAGGTGTTCGCGAGGTCTCTTCAGGTACTCGCGTTATATTTTATACCTGCTTTGAGTTCTCTTTTTGCAGAGATTAGCAGGTGTTCGCGAGGTCTCTTCAGGTACTCGCGTTATGTTTTATACCTGCTTTGAGTTCTCTTTTGCAGAGTAGCAGGTGTTCGCGAGGTCTCTTCAGGTACTCGCGTTATGTTTTATACCTGCTTTGAGTTCTCTTTTGCAGAGATTAGCAAGTGTTCGCGAGGTCTCTTCAGGTACTCGCGTTATATTGTATACCTGCTTTGAGTTCTCTTTTGCAGAGATTAGCAGGTGGTCGCGAGGTCTCTTCAGGTACTCGCGTTATATTTTATACCTGCTTTGAGTTCTCTTTTGCAGAGATTAGCAGGTGCTCGCGAGGTCTTTTCAGGTACTCGCGTTATATTTTATACCTGCTTTGAGATATCTTTTGCAGAGATTAGCAGGTGTTCGCGAGGTCTCTTCAGGTACTCGCGTTATATTTTATACCTGCTTTGAGTTCTCTTTTTGCAGAGATTAGCAGGTGTTCCCGAAGTCTCTTCAGGTACTCGCGTTATATTTTATACCTGCTTTGAGTTCTCTTTTTGCAGAGATTAGCAGGTGTTCGCGAGGTCTCTTCAGGTACTCGCGTTATGTTTTATACCTGCTTTGAGTTCTCTTTTGCAGAGATTAGCAGGTGTTCGCGAGGTCTCTTCAGGTACTCGCGTTATAATTTATACCTGCTTTAAGTTCTATTTTTGCAGAGATTAGCAGGTGTTCACGAAGTCTCTTCAGGTACTCGCGTTATATTTTATACCTGCTTTGAGTTCTCTTTTTGCAGAGATTAGCAGGTGTTCGCGAGGTCTCTTCAGGTACTCGCGTTATGTTTTATACCTGGCAGAGATTAGCAGGTGTTCGCGAGGTCTCTTCAGGTACTCGCGTTATATTGTATACCTGCTTTGAGTTCTCTTTTACAGAGATTAGCAGGTGTTCGCGAGGTCTTTTCAGGTATTCGCGTTATATTTTATACCTGCTTTGAGTTCTCTTTTGCAGAGATTAGCAGGTGCTCGCGAGGTCTTTTCAGGTACTCGCGTTATATTTTATACCTGCTTTGAGTTCTCTTTTGCAGAGATTAGCAGGTGTTCGCGAGGTCTCTTCAGGTACTCGCGTTATATTTTATACCTGCTTTGAGTTCTCTTTTTGCAGAGATTAGCAGGTGTTCGCGAGGTCTCTTCAGGTACTCGCGTTATATTTTATACCTGCTTTGAGTTCTCTTTTTGCAGAGATTAGCAGGTGTTCGCGAGGTCTCTTCAGGTACTCGCGTTATGTTTTATACCTGCTTTGAGTTCTCTTTTGCAGAGTAGCATGTGTTTGCGAGGTCTCTTCAGGTACTCGTGTTATGTTTTATACCTGCTTTGAGTTCTCTTTTGCAGAGATTAGCAGGTGTTCGCGAGGTCTCTTCAGGTACTCGCGTTATATTGTATACCTGCTTTGAGTTCTCTTTTGTAGAGATTAGCAGGTGTTCGCGAGGTCTCTTCAGGTACTCGCGTTATATTTTATACCTGCTTTGAGTTCTCTTTTTGCAGAGATTAGCAGGTGTTCACGAGGTCTCTTCAGGTACTCGTGTTATGTTTTATACCTGCTTTGAGTTCTCTTTTGCAGAGATTAGCAGGTGTTCGCGAGGTCTCTTCAGGTACTCGCGTTATATTGTATACCTGCTTTGAGTTCTCTTTTGTAGAGATTAGCAGGTGTTCGCGAGGTCTCTTCAGGTACTCGCGTTATATTTTATACCTACTTTGAGTTCTCTTTTTGCAGAGAGTAGCAGGTGTTCGCGAGGTCTCTTCAGGTACTCGTGTTATGTTTTATACCTGCTTTGAGTTCTCTTTTGCATAGATTAGCAGGTGTTCGCGAGGTCTCTTCAGGTACTCGCGTTATATTGTATACCTGCTTTGAGTTCTCTTTTGTAGAGATTAGCAGGTGTTCACGAGGTCTCTTCTGGTACTCGCGTTATATTTTATACCTGCTTTGAGTTCTCTTTTTGCAGAGATTAGCATGTGTTCGCGAGGTCTCTTCAGGTACTCGCGTTATGTTTTATACCTGCTTTGAGTTCTCTTTTGCAGAGATTAGCAGGTGTTCGCGAGGTCTCTTCAGGTACTCGCGTTATATTTTATACCTGCTTTGAGTTCTCTTTTTGCAGAGATTAGCAGGTGTTCGCGAGGTCTCTTCAGGTACTCGCGTTATATTTTATACCTGCTTTGAGTTCTCTTTTTGCAGAGATTAGCAGGTGTTCGCGAGGTCTCTTCAGGTACTTGCGTTATATTTTATACCTGCTTTGAGTTCTCTTTTTGCAGAGATTAACAGGTGTTCGCGAGGTCTCTTCAGGTACTCGCATTATATTTTATACCAGCTTTGAGTTCTCTTTTTGCAAAGATTAGCAGGTGTTCGCGAGGTCTCTTCAGGTACTCGCGTTATGTTTTATACCTGCTTTGAGTTCTCATTTGCAGAGATTAGCAGGTGTTCGCGAGGTCTCTTCAGGTACTCGCGTTATATTTTATACCTGCTTTGAGTTCTCTTTTTGCAGAGATTAGCAGGTGTTCGCGAGGTCTCTTCAGGTACTCGCGTTATGTTTTATACCTGCTTTGAGTTCTCTTTTGCAGAGATTAGCAGGTGTTCGCGAGGTCTCTTCAGGTACTCGCGTTATAATTTATACCTGCTTTAAGTTCTATTTTTGCAGAGAGTAGCAGGTGTTCACGAAGTCTCTTCAGGTACTCGCGTTATATTTTATACCTGCTTTGAGTTCTCTTTTTGCAGAGATTAGCAGGTGTTCGCGAGGTCTCTTCAGGTACTCGCGTTATGTTTTATACCTGGCAGAGATTAGCAGGTGTTCGCGAGGTCTCTTCAGGTACTCGCGTTATATTGTATACCTGCTTTGAGTTCTCTTTTGCAGAGATTAGCAGGTGTTCGCGAGGTCTTTTTAGGTATTCGCGTTATATTTTATACCTGCTTTGAGTTCTCTTTTTGCAGAGATTAGCAGGTGTTCGCGAGGTCTCTTCAGGTACTCGCGTTATATTTTATACCTGCTTTGAGTTCTCTTTTTGCAGAGATTAGCAGGTGTTCGCGAGGTCTCTTCAGGTACTCGCGTTATATTTTATACCTGCTTTGAGTTCTCTTTTTGCAGAGATTAGCAGGTGTTCGCGAGGTCTCTTCAGGTACTCGCGTTATGTTTTATACCTGCTTTGAGTTCTCTTTTGCAGAGTAGCATGTGTTTGCGAGGTCTCTTCAGGTACTCGTGTTATGTTTTATACCTGCTTTGAGTTCTCTTTTGCAGAGATTAGGCAGGTGTTCGCGAGGTCTCTTCAGGTACTCGCGTTATATTGTATACCTGCTTTGAGTTCTCTTTTGTAGAGATTAGCAGGTGTTCGCGAGGTCTCTTCAGGTACTCGCGTTATATTTTATACCTGCTTTGAGTTCTCTTTTTGCAGAGATTAGCAGGTGTTCACGAGGTCTCTTCAGGTACTCGTGTTATGTTTTATACCTGCTTTGAGTTCTCTTTTGCAGACATTAGCAGGTGTTCGCGAGATCTCTTCAGGTACTCTCGTTATATTGTATACCTGCTTTGAGTTCTCTTTTGTAGAGATTAGCAGGTGTTCGCGAGGTCTCTTCAGGTACTCGCGTTATATTTTATACCTACTTTGAGTTCTCTTTTTGCAGAGAGTAGCAGGTGTTCGCGAGGTCTCTTCAGGTACTCGTGTTATGTTTTATACCTGCTTTGAGTTCTCTTTTGCATAGATTAGCAGGTGTTCGCGAGGTCTCTTCAGGTACTCGCGTTATATTGTATACCTGCTTTGAGTTCTCTTTTGTAGAGGATTAGCAGGTGTTCACGAGGTCTCTTCTGGTACTCGCGTTATATTTTATACCTGCTTTGAGTTCTCTTTTTGCAGAGATTAGCATGTGTTCGCGAGGTCTCTTCAGGTACTCGCGTTATGTTTTATACCTGCTTTGAGTTCTCTTTTGCAGAGATTAGCAGGTGTTCGCGAGGTCTCTTCAGGTACTCGCGTTATATTTTATACATGCTTTGAGTTCTCTTTTTGCAGAGATTAGCAGGTGTTCGCGAGGTCTCTTCAGGTACTCGCGTTATATTTTATACCTGCTTTGAGTTCTCTTTTTGCAGAGATTAGCAGGTGTTCGCGAGGTCTCTTAAGGTACTTGCGTTATATTTTATACCTGCTTTGAGTTCTCTTTTTGCAGAGATTAACAGGTGTTCGCGAGGTCTCTTCAGGTACTCGCATTATATTTTATACCAGCTTTGAGTTCTCTTTTTGCAGAGATTAGCAGGTGTTCGCGAGGTCTCTTCAGGTACTCGCGTTATGTTTTATACCTGCTTTGAGTTCTCATTTGCAGAGATTAGCAGGTGTTCGCGAGGTCTCTTCAGGTACTCGCGTTATATTTTATACCTGCTTTGAGTTCTCTTTTTGCAGAGATTAGCAGGTGTTCGCGAGGTCTCTTCAGGTACTCGCGTTATGTTTTATACCTGCTTTGAGTTCTCTTTTGCAGAGATTAGCAGGTGTTCGCGAGGTCTCTTCAGGTACTCGCGTTATAATTTATACCTGCTTTAAGTTCTATTTTTGCAGAGATTAGCAGGTGTTCACGAAGTCTCTTCAGGTACTCGCGTTATATTTTATACCTGCTTTGAGTTCTCTTTTTGCAGAGATTAGCAGGTGTTCGCGAGGTCTCTTCAGGTACTCGCGTTATGTTTTATACCTGGCAGAGATTAGCAGGTGTTCGCGAGGTCTCTTCAGGTACTCGCGTTATATTTTATACCTGCTTTGAGTTCTCTTTTGCAGAGATTAGCAGGTGTTCGCGAGGTCTTTTTAGGTATTCGCGTTATATTTTATACCTGCTTTGAGTTCTCTTTTGCAGAGATTAGCAGGTGCTCGCGAGGTCTTTTCAGGTACTCGCGTTATATTTTATACCTGCTTTGAGTTCTCTTTTGCAGAGATTAGCAGGTGTTCGCGAGGTCTCTTCAAGTACTCGCGTTATATTTTATACCTGCTTTGAGTTCTCTTTTTGCAGAGATTAGCAGGTGTTCGCGAGGTCTCTTCAGGTACTCGCGTTATATTTTATACCTGCTTTGAGTTCTCTTTTTGCAGAGATTAGCAGGTGTTCGCGAGGTCTCTTCAGGTACTCGCGTTATGTTTTATACCTGCTTTGAGTTCTCTTTTGCAGAGTAGCATGTGTTTGCGAGGTCTCTTCAGGTACTCGTGTTATGTTTTATACCTGCTTTGAGTTCTCTTTTGCAGAGATTAGCAGGTGTTCGCGAGGTCTCTTCAGGTACTCGCGTTATATTGTATACCTGCTTTGAGTTCTCTTTTGTAGAGATTAGCAGGTGTTCGCGAGGTCTCTTCAGGTACTCGCGTTATATTTTATACCTGCTTTGAGTTCTCTTTTTGCAGAGATTAGCAGGTGTTCATGAGGTCTCTTCAGGTACTCGTGTTATGTTTTATACCTGCTTTGAGTTCTCTTTTGCAGAGATTAGCAGGTGTTCGCGAGGTCTCTTCAGGTACTCGCGTTATATTGTATACCTGCTTTGAGTTCTCTTTTGTAGAGATTAGCAGGTGTTCGCGAGGTCTCTTCAGGTACTCGCGTTATATTTTATACCTACTTTGAGTTCTCTTTTTGCAGAGAGTAGCAGGTGTTCGCGAGGTCTCTTCAGGTACTCGTGTTATGTTTTATACCTGCTTTGAGTTCTCTTTTGCAGAGATTAGCAGGTGTTCGCGAGGTCTCTTCAGGTACTCGCGTTATATTGTATACCTGCTTTGAGTTCTCTTTTGTAGAGATTAGCAGGTGTTCACGAGGTCTCTTCTGGTACTCGCGTTATATTTTATACCTGCTTTGAGTTCTCTTTTTGCAGAGATTAGCATGTGTTCGCGAGGTCTCTTCAGGTACTCGCGTTATGTTTTATACCTGCTTTGAGTTCTCTTTTGCAGAGATTACCAGGTGTTCGCGAGGTCTCTTCAGGTACTCGCGTTATATTTTATACCTGCTTTGAGTTCTCTTTTTGCAGAGATTAGCAGGTGTTCGCGAGGTCTCTTCAGGTACTCGCGTTATATTTTATACCTGCTTTGAGTTCTCTTTTTGCAGAGATTAGCAGGTGTTCGCGAGGTCTCTTCAGGTACTTGCGTTATATTTTATACCTGCTTTGAGTTCTCTTTTTGCAGAGATTAACAGGTGTTCGCGAGGTCTCTTCAGGTACTCGCATTATATTTTATACCAGCTTTGAGTTCTCTTTTTGTAGAGATTAGCAGGTGTTCGCGAGGTCTCTTCAGGTACTCGCGTTATGTTTTATACCTGCTTTGAGTTCTCTTTTGCAGAGATTAGCAGGTGTTCGCGAGGTCTCTTCAGGTACTCGCGTTATATTTTAAACCTGCTTTGAGTTCTCTTTTTGCAGAGATTAGCAGGTGTTCACGAGGTCTCTTCAGGTACTCGCGTTATATTTTATACCTGCTTTGAGTTCTCTTTTTGCAGAGATTAGCAGGTGTTCGCGAGGTCTCTTCAGGTACTCGCGTTATGTTTTATACCTGCTTTGAGTTCTCTTTTGCAGAGATTAGCAGGTGTTCGCGAGGTCTCTTCAGGTACTCGCGTTATATTTTATACCTGGTTTGAGTTCTCTTTTTGCAGAGATTAGCAGGTGTTCGCGAGGTCTCTTCAGGTACTCGCGTTATATTTTATACCTGCTTTGAGTTCTCTTTTTGCAGAGATTAGCAGGTGTTTGCGAGGTCTCTTCAGGTACTCGCGTTATGTTTTATACCTGCTTTGAGTTCTCTTTTGCAGAGATTAGCAGGTGTTCGCGAGGTCTCTTCAGGTACTCGCGTTATATTTTATACCTACTTTGAGTTCTCTTTTTGCAGAGATTAGCAGGTGTTCGCGAGGTCTCTTCAGGTACTCGCGTTATGTTTTATACCTGCTTTGAGATTTCTTTTGCAAAGATTAGCAGGTGTTCGCGAGGTCTCTTCAGGTACTCGCGTTATATTTTATACCTGCTTTGAGTTCTCTTTTTGCAGAGATTAGCAGGTGTTCACGAAGTCTCTTCAGGTACTCGCGTTTTATTTTATACCTGCTTTGAGTTCTCTTTTTGCAGAGATTAGCAGGTGTTCGCGAGGTCTCTTCAGGTGCTCGCGTTATGTTTTATACCTGCTTTGAGGTCTCTTTTGCAGAGATTAGCAGGTGTTTGCGAGGTCTCTTCAGGTACTCGCGTTATATTGTATACCTGCTTTGAGTTCTCTTTTGCAGAGATTAGCAGGTGTTCGCGAGGTCTCTTCAGGTACTCGCATTATATTTTATACCTGCTTTGAGTTCTCTTTTTGCAGAGATTAGCAGGTGTTCGCGAGGTCTCTTCAGGTACTCGCGTTATATTTTATACCTGCTTTGAGTTCTCTTTTGCAGAGATTAACAGGTGTTCGCGAGGTCTCTTCAGGTACTCGCGTTATGTTTTATACCTGTTTTGAGTTCTCTTTTGCAGAGATTAGCAGGTGTTCGCGAGGTCTCTTCAGGTACTCGCGTTATATTTTATACCTGCTCTGAGTTCTCTTTTTGCAGAGATTAGCAGGTATTCGCGAGGTCTCTTCAGGTACTCGCGTTATATTTTATACCTGCTTTGAGTTCTCTTTTTGCAGAGATTAGCAGGTGTTCGCGAGGTCTCTTCAGGTACTCGCGTTATATTTTATACCTGCTTTGAGTTCTCTTTTTGCAGAGATTAGCAGGTGTTCACGAAGTCTCTTCAGGTACTCGCGTTATATTTTATACCTACTTTGAGTTCTCTTTTTGCAGAGATTAGCAGGTGTTCGCGAGGTCTCTTCAGGTACTCGCGTTATGTTTTATACCTGCTTTGAGTTCTCTTTTGCAGAGTAGCATGTGTTTGCGAGGTCTCTTCAGGTACTCGTGTTATGTTTTATACCTGCTTTGAGTTCTCTTTTGCAGAGATTAGCAGGTGTTCGCGAGGTCTCTTCAGGTACTCGCGTTATATTTTATACCTGCTTTGAGTTCTCTTTTTGCAGAGATTAGCAGGTGTTCCCGAAGTCTCTTCAGGTACTCGCGTTATATTTTATACCTGCTTTGAGTTCTCTTTTTGCAGAGATTAGCAGGTGTTCGCGAGGTCTCTTCAGGTACGAGCGTTATGTTTTATACCTGCTTTGAGTTCTCTTTTGCAGAGATTAGCAGGTGTTCGCGAGGTCTCTTCAGGTACTCGCGTTATATTTTATTCCTGGTTTGAGTTCTCTTTTTGCAGAGATTAGCAGGTGTTCGCGAGGTCTCTTCAGGTACTCGCGTTATATTTTATACCTGCTTTGAGTTCTCTTTTTGCAGAGATTAGCAGGTATTTGTGAGGTCTCTTCAGGTACTCGCGTTATGTTTTATACCTGCTTTGAGTTCTCTTTTGCAGAGATTAGCAGGTGTTCGCGAGGTCTCTTCAGGTACTCGCGTTATATTTTATACCTACTTTGAGTTCTCTTTTTGCAGAGATTAGCAGGTAGTTCGCGAGGTCTCTTCAGGTACTCGCGTTATGTTTTATACCTGCTTTGAGTTCTCTTTTGCAGAGATTAGCAGGTGTTCGCGAGGTCTCTTCAGGTACTCGCGTTATATTTTATACCTGCTTTGAGTTCTCTTTTTGCAGAGATTAGCAGGTGTTCGCGAGGTCTCTTCAGGTACTCGCGTTATGTTTTATACCTGCTTTGAGTTCTCTTTTGCAGAGATTAGCAGGTGTTCGCGAGGTCTCTTCAGGTACTCGCGTTATATTTTATACCTGCTTTGAGTTCTCTTTTTGCAGAGATTAGCAGGTGTTTCGCGAGGTCTCTTCAGGTACTCGCGTTATATTTTATACCTGCTTTGAGTTCTCTTTTGCAGAGATTAGCAGGTGTTCGCGAGGTCTCTTCAGGTACTCGCGTTATGTTTTATACCTGCTTTGAGTTCTCTTTTTGCAGAGATTAGCAGGTGTTCGCGAAGGTCTCTTCAGGTACTCGCGTTATATTTTATACCTGCTTTGAGTTCTCTTTTTGCAGAGATTAGCAGGTGTTCGCGAGGTCTCTTCAGGTACTAGCGTTATCTTTTATACCTGCTTTGAGTTCTCTTTTGCAGAGATTAGCAGGTGTTCGCGAGGTCTCTTCAGGTACTCGGCATTATATTTTATTACCTGCTTTGAGTTCTCTTTTTGCAGAGATTAGCAGGTGTTCGCGAGGTCTCTTCAGGTACTCGTGTTATATTTTATACCTGCTTTGAGTTCTCTTTTTGCAGAGATTAGCAGGTAGTTCGCTGAGGTCTCTTCAGGTACTCGCGTTATGTTTTATACCTGCTTTGATTTCTCTTTTGCAGAGATTAGCAGGTGTTCGCGAGGGCTCTTCAGGTACTCGCGTTATATTTTATACCTAGCTTTGAGTTCTCTTTTTGCAGAGATTAGCAGGTGTTCGCGAGGTCTCTTCAGGTACTCGCGTTATGTTTTATACCTGCTTGGAGTTCTCTTTTGCAGAGATTAACAGGTGTTCGCGAGGTCTCTTCAGGTACTCGCGTTATAGTTTTATACCTGCTTTGAGTTCTCTTTTTGCAGAGATTAGCAGATGTTCGCGAGGTCTCTTCAGGTACTCGCGTTATATTTTATACCTGCTCTGAGTTCTCTTTTTGCAGAGATTAGCAGGTAGTTCGCGAGGTCTCTTCAGGTACTCGCGTTATATTTTATACCTGCTTTGAGTTCTCTTTTTGCAGAGATTAGCAGGTGTTCGCTAGGTCTCTTCAGGTACTCGCGTATATTTTATACCTGCTTTGAGTTCTCTTTTTGTAGAGAGTAGCAGGTGTTCACGAAGTTCTCTTCAGGTACTCGCGTTATATTTTATACCTGCTTTGAGTTCTCTTTTTGCAGAGATTAGCAGGTGTTCGCGAGGTCTCTTCAGGTACTCGCGTTATAGTTTTATACCTGCTTTGAGTTCTCTTTTGCAGAGATTAGCAGGTGTTCGCGAGATCTCTTCAGGTACTCGCGTTATATTTTATACCTGCTTTGAGTTCTCTTTTGCAGAGATTAAGCAGGTGTTCGCGAGGTCTCTTCAGGTACTCGCGTTATAGTTTTATACCTGCTTTGAGTTCTCTTTTGCAGAGATTAGCAGGTGTTCGCGAGGTCTCTTCAGGTACTCGCGTTATATTTTATACCTGCTCTGAGTTCTCTTTTGGCAGAGATTAGCAGGTATTCGCGAGGTCTCTTCAGGTACTCGCGTTATATTTTATACCTGCTTTGAGTTCTCTTTTTGCAGAGATTAGCAGGTGTTCGCGAGGTCTCTTCAGGTACTCGCGTTATATTTTATACCTGCTTTGAGTTCTCTTTTGCAGAGAGTAGCAGGTGTTCACGAAGGTCTCTTCAGGTACTCGCGTTATATTTTATACCTGCTTTGAGTTCTCTTTTTGCAGAGATTAGCAGGTGTTCGCGAGGTCTCTTCAGGTACTCGCGTTATAGTTTTATACCTGCTTTGAGTTCTCTTTTACAGAGATTAGCAGGTGTTCGCGAGGTCTCTTCAGGTACTCGCGTTATAGTTTTATACCTGCTTTGAGTTCTCTTTTTGCAGAGATTAGCAGGTGTTCGCGAGGTCTCTTCAGGTACTCGCGTTATATTTTATACCTGCTTTGAGTTCTCTTTTTGCAGAGATTAGCAGGTGTTCGCGAGGTCTCTTCAGGTACTCGCGTTATATTTTATACCTGCTTTGAGTTCTCTTTTGCAGAGATTAGCAGGTGTTCGCGAGGTCTCTTCAGGTACTCGCGTTATATTTTATACCTGCTTTGAGTTCTCTTTTGCAGAGATTAGCAGGTGTTCGCGAGGTCTCTTCAGGTACTCGCGTTATATTTTATACCTGCTTTGAGTTCTCTTTTGCAGAGATTAGCAGGTGTTCGCGAGGTCTCTTCAGGTACTCGCGTTATATTTTATACCTGCTTTGAGTTCTCTTTTGCAGAGATTAGCAGGTGTTCGCGAGGTCTCTTCAGGTACTCGCGTTATATTTTATACCTGCTTTGAGTTCTCTTTTGCAGAGATTAGCAGGTGTTCGCGAGGTCTCTTCAGGTACTCGCGTTATATTTTATACCTGCTTTGAGTTCTCTTTTGCAGAGATTAGCAGGTGTTCGCGAGGTCTCTTCAGGTACTCGCGTTATATTTTATACCTGCTTTGAGTTCTCTTTTGCAGAGATTAGCAGGTGTTCGCGAGGTCTCTTCAGGTACTCGCGTTATATTTTATACCTGCTTTGAGTTCTCTTTTGCAGAGATTAGCAGGTGTTCGCGAGGTCTCTTCAGGTACTCGCGTTATATTTTATACCTGCTTTGAGTTCTCTTTTGCAGAGATTAGCAGGTGTTCGCGAGGTCTCTTCAGGTACTCGCGTTATATTTTATACCTGCTTTGAGTTCTCTTTTGCAGAGATTAGCAGGTGTTCGCGAGGTCTCTTCAGGTACTCGCGTTATATTTTATACCTGCTTTGAGTTCTCTTTTGCAGAGATTAGCAGGTGTTCGCGAGGTCTCTTCAGGTACTCGCGTTATATTTTATACCTGCTTTGAGTTCTCTTTTGCAGAGATTAGCAGGTGTTCGCGAGGTCTCTTCAGGTACTCGCGTTATATTTTATACCTGCTTTGAGTTCTCTTTTGCAGAGATTAGCAGGTGTTCGCGAGGTCTCTTCAGGTACTCGCGTTATATTTTATACCTGCTTTGAGTTCTCTTTTGCAGAGATTAGCAGGTGTTCGCGAGGTCTCTTCAGGTACTCGCGTTATATTTTATACCTGCTTTGAGTTCTCTTTTGCAGAGATTAGCAGGTGTTCGCGAGGTCTCTTCAGGTACTCGCGTTATATTTTATACCTGCTTTGAGTTCTCTTTTGCAGAGATTAGCAGGTGTTCGCGAGGTCTCTTCAGGTACTCGCGTTATATTTTATACCTGCTTTGAGTTCTCTTTTGCAGAGATTAGCAGGTGTTCGCGAGGTCTCTTCAGGTACTCGCGTTATATTTTATACCTGCTTTGAGTTCTCTTTTGCAGAGATTAGCAGGTGTTCGCGAGGTCTCTTCAGGTACTCGCGTTATATTTTATACCTGCTTTGAGTTCTCTTTTGCAGAGATTAGCAGGTGTTCGCGAGGTCTCTTCAGGTACTCGCGTTATATTTTATACCTGCTTTGAGTTCTCTTTTGCAGAGATTAGCAGGTGTTCGCGAGGTCTCTTCAGGTACTCGCGTTATATTTTATACCTGCTTTGAGTTCTCTTTTGCAGAGATTAGCAGGTGTTCGCGAGGTCTCTTCAGGTACTCGCGTTATATTTTATACCTGCTTTGAGTTCTCTTTTGCAGAGATTAGCAGGTGTTCGCGAGGTCTCTTCAGGTACTCGCGTTATATTTTATACCTGCTTTGAGTTCTCTTTTGCAGAGATTAGCAGGTGTTCGCGAGGTCTCTTCAGGTACTCGCGTTATATTTTATACCTGCTTTGAGTTCTCTTTTGCAGAGATTAGCAGGTGTTCGCGAGGTCTCTTCAGGTACTCGCGTTATATTTTATACCTGCTTTGAGTTCTCTTTTGCAGAGATTAGCAGGTGTTCGCGAGGTCTCTTCAGGTACTCGCGTTATATTTTATACCTGCTTTGAGTTCTCTTTTGCAGAGATTAGCAGGTGTTCGCGAGGTCTCTTCAGGTACTCGCGTTATATTTTATACCTGCTTTGAGTTCTCTTTTGCAGAGATTAGCAGGTGTTCGCGAGGTCTCTTCAGGTACTCGCGTTATATTTTATACCTGCTTTGAGTTCTCTTTTGCAGAGATTAGCAGGTGTTCGCGAGGTCTCTTCAGGTACTCGCGTTATATTTTATACCTGCTTTGAGTTCTCTTTTGCAGAGATTAGCAGGTGTTCGCGAGGTCTCTTCAGGTACTCGCGTTATATTTTATACCTGCTTTGAGTTCTCTTTTGCAGAGATTAGCAGGTGTTCGCGAGGTCTCTTCAGGTACTCGCGTTATATTTTATACCTGCTTTGAGTTCTCTTTTGCAGAGATTAGCAGGTGTTCGCGAGGTCTCTTCAGGTACTCGCGTTATATTTTATACCTGCTTTGAGTTCTCTTTTGCAGAGATTAGCAGGTGTTCGCGAGGTCTCTTCAGGTACTCGCGTTATATTTTATACCTGCTTTGAGTTCTCTTTTGCAGAGATTAGCAGGTGTTCGCGAGGTCTCTTCAGGTACTCGCGTTATATTTTATACCTGCTTTGAGTTCTCTTTTGCAGAGATTAGCAGGTGTTCGCGAGGTCTCTTCAGGTACTCGCGTTATATTTTATACCTGCTTTGAGTTCTCTTTTGCAGAGATTAGCAGGTGTTCGCGAGGTCTCTTCAGGTACTCGCGTTATATTTTATACCTGCTTTGAGTTCTCTTTTGCAGAGATTAGCAGGTGTTCGCGAGGTCTCTTCAGGTACTCGCGTTATATTTTATACCTGCTTTGAGTTCTCTTTTGCAGAGATTAGCAGGTGTTCGCGAGGTCTCTTCAGGTACTCGCGTTATATTTTATACCTGCTTTGAGTTCTCTTTTGCAGAGATTAGCAGGTGTTCGCGAGGTCTCTTCAGGTACTCGCGTTATATTTTATACCTGCTTTGAGTTCTCTTTTGCAGAGATTAGCAGGTGTTCGCGAGGTCTCTTCAGGTACTCGCGTTATATTTTATACCTGCTTTGAGTTCTCTTTTGCAGAGATTAGCAGGTGTTCGCGAGGTCTCTTCAGGTACTCGCGTTATATTTTATACCTGCTTTGAGTTCTCTTTTGC
Organism: Dactylorhiza incarnata; assembly: GCA_033032865.1. Taxonomy (NCBI): domain Eukaryota; kingdom Viridiplantae; phylum Streptophyta; class Magnoliopsida; order Asparagales; family Orchidaceae; genus Dactylorhiza; species Dactylorhiza incarnata. The sequence continues at coordinate 58,374 of JAWHQI010001060.1, forward strand.
AGAGATTAGCAGGTGTTCGCGAGGTCTCTTCAGGTACTCGCGTTATATTTTATACCTGCTTTGAGTTCTCTTTTGCAGAGATTAGCAGGTGTTCGCGAGGTCTCTTCAGGTACTCGCGTTATATTTTATACCTGCTTTGAGTTCTCTTTTGCAGAGATTAGCAGGTGTTCGCGAGGTCTCTTCAGGTACTCGCGTTATATTTTATACCTGCTTTGAGTTCTCTTTTGCAGAGATTAGCAGGTGTTCGCGAGGTCTCTTCAGGTACTCGCGTTATATTTTATACCTGCTTTGAGTTCTCTTTTGCAGAGATTAGCAGGTGTTCGCGAGGTCTCTTCAGGTACTCGCGTTATATTTTATACCTGCTTTGAGTTCTCTTTTGCAGAGATTAGCAGGTGTTCGCGAGGTCTCTTCAGGTACTCGCGTTATATTTTATACCTGCTTTGAGTTCTCTTTTGCAGAGATTAGCAGGTGTTCGCGAGGTCTCTTCAGGTACTCGCGTTATATTTTATACCTGCTTTGAGTTCTCTTTTGCAGAGATTAGCAGGTGTTCGCGAGGTCTCTTCAGGTACTCGCGTTATATTTTATACCTGCTTTGAGTTCTCTTTTGCAGAGATTAGCAGGTGTTCGCGAGGTCTCTTCAGGTACTCGCGTTATATTTTATACCTGCTTTGAGTTCTCTTTTGCAGAGATTAGCAGGTGTTCGCGAGGTCTCTTCAGGTACTCGCGTTATATTTTATACCTGCTTTGAGTTCTCTTTTGCAGAGATTAGCAGGTGTTCGCGAGGTCTCTTCAGGTACTCGCGTTATATTTTATACCTGCTTTGAGTTCTCTTTTGCAGAGATTAGCAGGTGTTCGCGAGGTCTCTTCAGGTACTCGCGTTATATTTTATACCTGCTTTGAGTTCTCTTTTGCAGAGATTAGCAGGTGTTCGCGAGGTCTCTTCAGGTACTCGCGTTATATTTTATACCTGCTTTGAGTTCTCTTTTGCAGAGATTAGCAGGTGTTCGCGAGGTCTCTTCAGGTACTCGCGTTATATTTTATACCTGCTTTGAGTTCTCTTTTGCAGAGATTAGCAGGTGTTCGCGAGGTCTCTTCAGGTACTCGCGTTATATTTTATACCTGCTTTGAGTTCTCTTTTGCAGAGATTAGCAGGTGTTCGCGAGGTCTCTTCAGGTACTCGCGTTATATTTTATACCTGCTTTGAGTTCTCTTTTGCAGAGATTAGCAGGTGTTCGCGAGGTCTCTTCAGGTACTCGCGTTATGTTTTATACCTGCTTTGAGTTCTCTTTTGCAGAGATTAGCAGGTGTTCGCGAGGTCTCTTCAGGTACTCGCGTTATATTTTATACCTGCTTTGAGTTCTCTTTTGCAGAGATTAGCAGGTGTTCGCGAGGTCTCTTCAGGTACTCGCGTTATATTTTATACCTGCTTTGAGTTCTCTTTTGCAGAGATTAGCAGGTGTTCGCGAGGTCTCTTCAGGTACTCGCGTTATATTTTATACCTGCTTTGAGTTCTCTTTTGCAGAGATTAGCAGGTGTTCGCGAGGTCTCTTCAGGTACTCGCGTTATATTTTATACCTGCTTTGAGTTCTCTTTTGCAGAGATTAGCAGGTGTTCGCGAGGTCTCTTCAGGTACTCGCGTTATATTTTATACCTGCTTTGAGTTCTCTTTTGCAGAGATTAGCAGGTGTTCGCGAGGTCTCTTCAGGTACTCGCGTTATATTTTATACCTGCTTTGAGTTCTCTTTTGCAGAGATTAGCAGGTGTTCGCGAGGTCTCTTCAGGTACTCGCGTTATATTTTATACCTGCTTTGAGTTCTCTTTTGCAGAGATTAGCAGGTGTTCGCGAGGTCTCTTCAGGTACTCGCGTTATATTTTATACCTGCTTTGAGTTCTCTTTTGCAGAGATTAGCAGGTGTTCGCGAGGTCTCTTCAGGTACTCGCGTTATATTTTATACCTGCTTTGAGTTCTCTTTTGCAGAGATTAGCAGGTGTTCGCGAGGTCTCTTCAGGTACTCGCGTTATATTTTATACCTGCTTTGAGTTCTCTTTTGCAGAGATTAGCAGGTGTTCGCGAGGTCTCTTCAGGTACTCGCGTTATATTTTATACCTGCTTTGAGTTCTCTTTTGCAGAGATTAGCAGGTGTTCGCGAGGTCTCTTCAGGTACTCGCGTTATATTTTATACCTGCTTTGAGTTCTCTTTTGCAGAGATTAGCAGGTGTTCGCGAGGTCTCTTCAGGTACTCGCGTTATATTTTATACCTGCTTTGAGTTCTCTTTTGCAGAGATTAGCAGGTGTTCGCGAGGTCTCTTCAGGTACTCGCGTTATATTTTATACCTGCTTTGAGTTCTCTTTTGCAGAGATTAGCAGGTGTTCGCGAGGTCTCTTCAGGTACTCGCGTTATATTTTATACCTGCTTTGAGTTCTCTTTTGCAGAGATTAGCAGGTGTTCGCGAGGTCTCTTCAGGTACTCGCGTTATATTTTATACCTGCTTTGAGTTCTCTTTTGCAGAGATTAGCAGGTGTTCGCGAGGTCTCTTCAGGTACTCGCGTTATATTTTATACCTGCTTTGAGTTCTCTTTTGCAGAGATTAGCAGGTGTTCGCGAGGTCTCTTCAGGTACTCGCGTTATATTTTATACCTGCTTTGAGTTCTCTTTTGCAGAGATTAGCAGGTGTTCGCGAGGTCTCTTCAGGTACTCGCGTTATATTTTATACCTGCTTTGAGTTCTCTTTTGCAGAGATTAGCAGGTGTTCGCGAGGTCTCTTCAGGTACTCGCGTTATATTTTATACCTGCTTTGAGTTCTCTTTTGCAGAGATTAGCAGGTGTTCGCGAGGTCTCTTCAGGTACTCGCGTTATATTTTATACCTGCTTTGAGTTCTCTTTTGCAGAGATTAGCAGGTGTTCGCGAGGTCTCTTCAGGTACTCGCGTTATATTTTATACCTGCTTTGAGTTCTCTTTTGCAGAGATTAGCAGGTGTTCGCGAGGTCTCTTCAGGTACTCGCGTTATATTTTATACCTGCTTTGAGTTCTCTTTTGCAGAGATTAGCAGGTGTTCGCGAGGTCTCTTCAGGTACTCGCGTTATATTTTATACCTGCTTTGAGTTCTCTTTTGCAGAGATTAGCAGGTGTTCGCGAGGTCTCTTCAGGTACTCGCGTTATATTTTATACCTGCTTTGAGTTCTCTTTTGCAGAGATTAGCAGGTGTTCGCGAGGTCTCTTCAGGTACTCGCGTTATATTTTATACCTGCTTTGAGTTCTCTTTTGCAGAGATTAGCAGGTGTTCGCGAGGTCTCTTCAGGTACTCGCGTTATATTTTATACCTGCTTTGAGTTCTCTTTTGCAGAGATTAGCAGGTGTTCGCGAGGTCTCTTCAGGTACTCGCGTTATATTTTATACCTGCTTTGAGTTCTCTTTTGCAGAGATTAGCAGGTGTTCGCGAGGTCTCTTCAGGTACTCGCGTTATATTTTATACCTGCTTTGAGTTCTCTTTTGCAGAGATTAGCAGGTGTTCGCGAGGTCTCTTCAGGTACTCGCGTTATATTTTATACCTGCTTTGAGTTCTCTTTTGCAGAGATTAGCAGGTGTTCGCGAGGTCTCTTCAGGTACTCGCGTTATATTTTATACCTGCTTTGAGTTCTCTTTTGCAGAGATTAGCAGGTGTTCGCGAGGTCTCTTCAGGTACTCGCGTTATATTTTATACCTGCTTTGAGTTCTCTTTTGCAGAGATTAGCAGGTGTTCGCGAGGTCTCTTCAGGTACTCGCGTTATATTTTATACCTGCTTTGAGTTCTCTTTTGCAGAGATTAGCAGGTGTTCGCGAGGTCTCTTCAGGTACTCGCGTTATATTTTATACCTGCTTTGAGTTCTCTTTTGCAGAGATTAGCAGGTGTTCGCGAGGTCTCTTCAGGTACTCGCGTTATATTTTATACCTGCTTTGAGTTCTCTTTTGCAGAGATTAGCAGGTGTTCGCGAGGTCTCTTCAGGTACTCGCGTTATATTTTATACCTGCTTTGAGTTCTCTTTTGCAGAGATTAGCAGGTGTTCGCGAGGTCTCTTCAGGTACTCGCGTTATATTTTATACCTGCTTTGAGTTCTCTTTTGCAGAGATTAGCAGGTGTTCGCGAGGTCTCTTCAGGTACTCGCGTTATATTTTATACCTGCTTTGAGTTCTCTTTTGCAGAGATTAGCAGGTGTTCGCGAGGTCTCTTCAGGTACTCGCGTTATATTTTATACCTGCTTTGAGTTCTCTTTTGCAGAGATTAGCAGGTGTTCGCGAGGTCTCTTCAGGTACTCGCGTTATATTTTATACCTGCTTTGAGTTCTCTTTTGCAGAGATTAGCAGGTGTTCGCGAGGTCTCTTCAGGTACTCGCGTTATATTTTATACCTGCTTTGAGTTCTCTTTTGCAGAGATTAGCAGGTGTTCGCGAGGTCTCTTCAGGTACTCGCGTTATATTTTATACCTGCTTTGAGTTCTCTTTTGCAGAGATTAGCAGGTGTTCGCGAGGTCTCTTCAGGTACTCGCGTTATATTTTATACCTGCTTTGAGTTCTCTTTTGCAGAGATTAGCAGGTGTTCGCGAGGTCTCTTCAGGTACTCGCGTTATATTTTATACCTGCTTTGAGTTCTCTTTTGCAGAGATTAGCAGGTGTTCGCGAGGTCTCTTCAGGTACTCGCGTTATATTTTATACCTGCTTTGAGTTCTCTTTTGCAGAGATTAGCAGGTGTTCGCGAGGTCTCTTCAGGTACTCGCGTTATATTTTATACCTGCTTTGAGTTCTCTTTTGCAGAGATTAGCAGGTGTTCGCGAGGTCTCTTCAGGTACTCGCGTTATATTTTATACCTGCTTTGAGTTCTCTTTTGCAGAGATTAGCAGGTGTTCGCGAGGTCTCTTCAGGTACTCGCGTTATATTTTATACCTGCTTTGAGTTCTCTTTTGCAGAGATTAGCAGGTGTTCGCGAGGTCTCTTCAGGTACTCGCGTTATATTTTATACCTGCTTTGAGTTCTCTTTTGCAGAGATTAGCAGGTGTTCGCGAGGTCTCTTCAGGTACTCGCGTTATATTTTATACCTGCTTTGAGTTCTCTTTTGCAGAGATTAGCAGGTGTTCGCGAGGTCTCTTCAGGTACTCGCGTTATATTTTATACCTGCTTTGAGTTCTCTTTTGCAGAGATTAGCAGGTGTTCGCGAGGTCTCTTCAGGTACTCGCGTTATATTTTATACCTGCTTTGAGTTCTCTTTTGCAGAGATTAGCAGGTGTTCGCGAGGTCTCTTCAGGTACTCGCGTTATATTTTATACCTGCTTTGAGTTCTCTTTTGCAGAGATTAGCAGGTGTTCGCGAGGTCTCTTCAGGTACTCGCGTTATATTTTATACCTGCTTTGAGTTCTCTTTTGCAGAGATTAGCAGGTGTTCGCGAGGTCTCTTCAGGTACTCGCGTTATATTTTATACCTGCTTTGAGTTCTCTTTTGCAGAGATTAGCAGGTGTTCGCGAGGTCTCTTCAGGTACTCGCGTTATATTTTATACCTGCTTTGAGTTCTCTTTTGCAGAGATTAGCAGGTGTTCGCGAGGTCTCTTCAGGTACTCGCGTTATATTTTATACCTGCTTTGAGTTCTCTTTTGCAGAGATTAGCAGGTGTTCGCGAGGTCTCTTCAGGTACTCGCGTTATATTTTATACCTGCTTTGAGTTCTCTTTTGCAGAGATTAGCAGGTGTTCGCGAGGTCTCTTCAGGTACTCGCGTTATATTTTATACCTGCTTTGAGTTCTCTTTTGCAGAGATTAGCAGGTGTTCGCGAGGTCTCTTCAGGTACTCGCGTTATATTTTATACCTGCTTTGAGTTCTCTTTTGCAGAGATTAGCAGGTGTTCGCGAGGTCTCTTCAGGTACTCGCGTTATATTTTATACCTGCTTTGAGTTCTCTTTTGCAGAGATTAGCAGGTGTTCGCGAGGTCTCTTCAGGTACTCGCGTTATATTTTATACCTGCTTTGAGTTCTCTTTTGCAGAGATTAGCAGGTGTTCGCGAGGTCTCTTCAGGTACTCGCGTTATATTTTATACCTGCTTTGAGTTCTCTTTTGCAGAGATTAGCAGGTGTTCGCGAGGTCTCTTCAGGTACTCGCGTTATATTTTATACCTGCTTTGAGTTCTCTTTTGCAGAGATTAGCAGGTGTTCGCGAGGTCTCTTCAGGTACTCGCGTTATATTTTATACCTGCTTTGAGTTCTCTTTTGCAGAGATTAGCAGGTGTTCGCGAGGTCTCTTCAGGTACTCGCGTTATATTTTATACCTGCTTTGAGTTCTCTTTTGCAGAGATTAGCAGGTGTTCGCGAGGTCTCTTCAGGTACTCGCGTTATGTTTTATACCTGCTTTGAGTTCTCTTTTGCAGAGATTAGCAGGTGTTCGCGAGGTCTCTTCAGGTACTCGCGTTATATTTTATACCTGCTTTGAGTTCTCTTTTGCAGAGATTAGCAGGTGTTCGCGAGGTCTCTTCAGGTACTCGCGTTATATTTTATACCTGCTTTGAGTTCTCTTTTGCAGAGATTAGCAGGTGTTCGCGAGGTCTCTTCAGGTACTCGCGTTATATTTTATACCTGCTTTGAGTTCTCTTTTGCAGAGATTAGCAGGTGTTCGCGAGGTCTCTTCAGGTACTCGCGTTATATTTTATACCTGCTTTGAGTTCTCTTTTGCAGAGATTAGCAGGTGTTCGCGAGGTCTCTTCAGGTACTCGCGTTATATTTTATACCTGCTTTGAGTTCTCTTTTGCAGAGATTAGCAGGTGTTCGCGAGGTCTCTTCAGGTACTCGCGTTATGTTTTATACCTGCTTTGAGTTCTCTTTTGCAGAGATTAGCAGGTGTTCGCGAGGTCTCTTCAGGTACTCGCGTTATATTTTATACCTGCTTTGAGTTCTCTTTTGCAGAGATTAGCAGGTGTTCGCGAGGTCTCTTCAGGTACTCGCGTTATATTTTATACCTGCTTTGAGTTCTCTTTTGCAGAGATTAGCAGGTGTTCGCGAGGTCTCTTCAGGTACTCGCGTTATATTTTATACCTGCTTTGAGTTCTCTTTTGCAGAGATTAGCAGGTGTTCGCGAGGTCTCTTCAGGTACTCGCGTTATATTTTATACCTGCTTTGAGTTCTCTTTTGCAGAGATTAGCAGGTGTTCGCGAGGTCTCTTCAGGTACTCGCGTTATATTTTATACCTGCTTTGAGTTCTCTTTTGCAGAGATTAGCAGGTGTTCGCGAGGTCTCTTCAGGTACTCGCGTTATATTTTATACCTGCTTTGAGTTCTCTTTTGCAGAGATTAGCAGGTGTTCGCGAGGTCTCTTCAGGTACTCGCGTTATATTTTATACCTGCTTTGAGTTCTCTTTTGCAGAGATTAGCAGGTGTTCGCGAGGTCTCTTCAGGTACTCGCGTTATATTTTATACCTGCTTTGAGTTCTCTTTTGCAGAGATTAGCAGGTGTTCGCGAGGTCTCTTCAGGTACTCGCGTTATATTTTATACCTGCTTTGAGTTCTCTTTTGCAGAGATTAGCAGGTGTTCGCGAGGTCTCTTCAGGTACTCGCGTTATATTTTATACCTGCTTTGAGTTCTCTTTTGCAGAGATTAGCAGGTGTTCGCGAGGTCTCTTCAGGTACTCGCGTTATATTTTATACCTGCTTTGAGTTCTCTTTTGCAGAGATTAGCAGGTGTTCGCGAGGTCTCTTCAGGTACTCGCGTTATATTTTATACCTGCTTTGAGTTCTCTTTTGCAGAGATTAGCAGGTGTTCGCGAGGTCTCTTCAGGTACTCGCGTTATATTTTATACCTGCTTTGAGTTCTCTTTTGCAGAGATTAGCAGGTGTTCGCGAGGTCTCTTCAGGTACTCGCGTTATATTTTATACCTGCTTTGAGTTCTCTTTTGCAGAGATTAGCAGGTGTTCGCGAGGTCTCTTCAGGTACTCGCGTTATATTTTATACCTGCTTTGAGTTCTCTTTTGCAGAGATTAGCAGGTGTTCGCGAGGTCTCTTCAGGTACTCGCGTTATGTTTTATACCTGCTTTGAGTTCTCTTTTGCAGAGATTAGCAGGTGTTCGCGAGGTCTCTTCAGGTACTCGCGTTATATTTTATACCTGCTTTGAGTTCTCTTTTGCAGAGATTAGCAGGTGTTCGCGAGGTCTCTTCAGGTACTCGCGTTATATTTTATACCTGCTTTGAGTTCTCTTTTGCAGAGATTAGCAGGTGTTCGCGAGGTCTCTTCAGGTACTCGCGTTATATTTTATACCTGCTTTGAGTTCTCTTTTGCAGAGATTAGCAGGTGTTCGCGAGGTCTCTTCAGGTACTCGCGTTATATTTTATACCTGCTTTGAGTTCTCTTTTGCAGAGATTAGCAGGTGTTCGCGAGGTCTCTTCAGGTACTCGCGTTATATTTTATACCTGCTTTGAGTTCTCTTTTGCAGAGATTAGCAGGTGTTCGCGAGGTCTCTTCAGGTACTCGCGTTATATTTTATACCTGCTTTGAGTTCTCTTTTGCAGAGATTAGCAGGTGTTCGCGAGGTCTCTTCAGGTACTCGCGTTATATTTTATACCTGCTTTGAGTTCTCTTTTGCAGAGATTAGCAGGTGTTCGCGAGGTCTCTTCAGGTACTCGCGTTATATTTTATACCTGCTTTGAGTTCTCTTTTGCAGAGATTAGCAGGTGTTCGCGAGGTCTCTTCAGGTACTCGCGTTATATTTTATACCTGCTTTGAGTTCTCTTTTGCAGAGATTAGCAGGTGTTCGCGAGGTCTCTTCAGGTACTCGCGTTATGTTTTATACCTGCTTTGAGTTCTCTTTTGCAGAGATTAGCAGGTGTTCGCGAGGTCTCTTCAGGTACTCGCGTTATGTTTTATACCTGCTTTGAGTTCTCTTTTGCAGAGATTAGCAGGTGTTCGCGAGGTCTCTTCAGGTACTCGCGTTATATTTTATACCTGCTTTGAGTTCTCTTTTGCAGAGATTAGCAGGTGTTCGCGAGGTCTCTTCAGGTACTCGCGTTATGTTTTATACCTGCTTTGAGTTCTCTTTTGCAGAGATTAGCAGGTGTTCGCGAGGTCTCTTCAGGTACTCGCGTTATATTTTATACCTGCTTTGAGTTCTCTTTTGCAGAGATTAGCAGGTGTTCGCGAGGTCTCTTCAGGTACTCGCGTTATATTTTATACCTGCTTTGAGTTCTCTTTTGCAGAGATTAGCAGGTGTTCGCGAGGTCTCTTCAGGTACTCGCGTTATGTTTTATACCTGCTTTGAGTTCTCTTTTGCAGAGATTAGCAGGTGTTCGCGAGGTCTCTTCAGGTACTCGCGTTATATTTTATACCTGCTTTGAGTTCTCTTTTGCAGAGATTAGCAGGTGTTCGCGAGGTCTCTTCAGGTACTCGCGTTATATTTTATACCTGCTTTGAGTTCTCTTTTGCAGAGATTAGCAGGTGTTCGCGAGGTCTCTTCAGGTACTCGCGTTATGTTTTATACCTGCTTTGAGTTCTCTTTTGCAGAGATTAGCAGGTGTTCGCGAGGTCTCTTCAGGTACTCGCGTTATATTTTATACCTGCTTTGAGTTCTCTTTTGCAGAGATTAGCAGGTGTTCGCGAGGTCTCTTCAGGTACTCGCGTTATGTTTTATACCTGCTTTGAGTTCTCTTTTGCAGAGATTAGCAGGTGTTCGCGAGGTCTCTTCAGGTACTCGCGTTATATTTTATACCTGCTTTGAGTTCTCTTTTGCAGAGATTAGCAGGTGTTCGCGAGGTCTCTTCAGGTACTCGCGTTATATTTTATACCTGCTTTGAGTTCTCTTTTGCAGAGATTAGCAGGTGTTCGCGAGGTCTCTTCAGGTACTCGCGTTATATTTTATACCTGCTTTGAGTTCTCTTTTGCAGAGATTAGCAGGTGTTCGCGAGGTCTCTTCAGGTACTCGCGTTATATTTTATACCTGCTTTGAGTTCTCTTTTGCAGAGATTAGCAGGTGTTCGCGAGGTCTCTTCAGGTACTCGCGTTATGTTTTATACCTGCTTTGAGTTCTCTTTTGCAGAGATTAGCAGGTGTTCGCGAGGTCTCTTCAGGTACTCGCGTTATATTTTATACCTGCTTTGAGTTCTCTTTTGCAGAGATTAGCAGGTGTTCGCGAGGTCTCTTCAGGTACTCGCGTTATATTTTATACCTGCTTTGAGTTCTCTTTTGCAGAGATTAGCAGGTGTTCGCGAGGTCTCTTCAGGTACTCGCGTTATGTTTTATACCTGCTTTGAGTTCTCTTTTGCAGAGATTAGCAGGTGTTCGCGAGGTCTCTTCAGGTACTCGCGTTATATTTTATACCTGCTTTGAGTTCTCTTTTGCAGAGATTAGCAGGTGTTCGCGAGGTCTCTTCAGGTACTCGCGTTATGTTTTATACCTGCTTTGAGTTCTCTTTTGCAGAGATTAGCAGGTGTTCGCGAGGTCTCTTCAGGTACTCGCGTTATATTTTATACCTGCTTTGAGTTCTCTTTTGCAGAGATTAGCAGGTGTTCGCGAGGTCTCTTCAGGTACTCGCGTTATGTTTTATACCTGCTTTGAGTTCTCTTTTGCAGAGATTAGCAGGTGTTCGCGAGGTCTCTTCAGGTACTCGCGTTATGTTTTATACCTGCTTTGAGTTCTCTTTTGCAGAGATTAGCAGGTGTTCGCGAGGTCTCTTCAGGTACTCGCGTTATATTTTATACCTGCTTTGAGTTCTCTTTTGCAGAGATTAGCAGGTGTTCGCGAGGTCTCTTCAGGTACTCGCGTTATATTTTATACCTGCTTTGAGTTCTCTTTTGCAGAGATTAGCAGGTGTTCGCGAGGTCTCTTCAGGTACTCGCGTTATGTTTTATACCTGCTTTGAGTTCTCTTTTGCAGAGATTAGCAGGTGTTCGCGAGGTCTCTTCAGGTACTCGCGTTATGTTTTATACCTGCTTTGAGTTCTCTTTTGCAGAGATTAGCAGGTGTTCGCGAGGTCTCTTCAGGTACTCGCGTTATGTTTTATACCTGCTTTGAGTTCTCTTTTGCAGAGATTAGCAGGTGTTCGCGAGTCTCTTCAGGTACTCGCGTTATGTTTTATACCTGCTTTGAGTTCTCTTTTGCAGAGATTAGCAGGTGTTCGCGAGGTCTCTTCAGGTACTCGCGTTATGTTTTATACCTGCTTTGAGTTCTCTTTTGCAGAGATTAGCAGGTGTTCGCGAGGTCTCTTCAGGTACTCGCGTTATGTTTTATACCTGCTTTGAGTTCTCTTTTGCAGAGATTAGCAGGTGTTCGCGAGGTCTCTTCAGGTACTCGCGTTATGTTTTATACCTGCTTTGAGTTCTCTTTTGCAGAGATTAGCAGGTGTTCGCGAGGTCTCTTCAGGTACTCGCGTTATGTTTTATACCTGCTTTGAGTTCTCTTTTGCAGAGATTAGCAGGTGTTCGCGAGGTCTCTTCAGGTACTCGCGTTATGTTTTATACCTGCTTTGAGTTCTCTTTTGCAGAGATTAGCAGGTGTTCGCGAGGTCTCTTCAGGTACTCGCGTTATGTTTTATACCTGCTTTGAGTTCTCTTTTGCAGAGATTAGCAGGTGTTCGCGAGGTCTCTTCAGGTACTCGCGTTATGTTTTATACCTGCTTTGAGTTCTCTTTTGCAGAGATTAGCAGGTGTTCGCGAGGTCTCTTCAGGTACTCGCGTTATGTTTTATACCTGCTTTGAGTTCTCTTTTGCAGAGATTAGCAGGTGTTCGCGAGGTCTCTTCAGGTACTCGCGTTATGTTTTATACCTGCTTTGAGTTCTCTTTTGCAGAGATTAGCAGGTGTTCGCGAGGTCTCTTCAGGTACTCGCGTTATGTTTTATACCTGCTTTGAGTTCTCTTTTGCAGAGATTAGCAGGTGTTCGCGAGTCTCTTCAGGTACTCGCGTTATGTTTTATACCTGCTTTGAGTTCTCTTTTGCAGAGATTAGCAGGTGTTCGCGAGGTCTCTTCAGGTACTCGCGTTATGTTTTATACCTGCTTTGAGTTCTCTTTTGCAGAGATTAGCAGGTGTTCGCGAGGTCTCTTCAGGTACTCGCGTTATGTTTTATACCTGCTTTGAGTTCTCTTTTGCAGAGATTAGCAGGTGTTCGCGAGGTCTCTTCAGGTACTCGCGTTATGTTTTATACCTGCTTTGAGTTCTCTTTTGCAGAGATTAGCAGGTGTTCGCGAGTTCTCTTCAGGTACTCGCGTTATGTTTTATACCTGCTTTGAGTTCTCTTTTGCAGAGATTAGCAGGTGTTCGCGAGGTCTCTTCAGGTACTCGCGTTATATTTTATACCTGCTTTGAGTTCTCTTTTGCAGAGATTAGCAGGTGTTCGCGAGGTCTCTTCAGGTACTCGCGTTATATTTTATACCTGCTTTGAGTTCTCTTTTGCAGAGATTAGCAGGTGTTCGCGAGGTCTCTTCAGGTACTCGCGTTATGTTTTATACCTGCTTTGAGTTCTCTTTTGCAGAGATTAGCAGGTGTTCGCGAGGTCTCTTCAGGTACTCGCGTTATGTTTTATACCTGCTTTGAGTTCTCTTTTGCAGAGATTAGCAGGTGTTCGCGAGTCTCTTCAGGTACTCGCGTTATGTTTTATACCTGCTTTGAGTTCTCTTTTGCAGAGATTAGCAGGTGTTCGCGAGGTCTCTTCAGGTACTCGCGTTATGTTTTATACCTGCTTTGAGTTCTCTTTTGCAGAGATTAGCAGGTGTTCGCGAGGTCTCTTCAGGTACTCGCGTTATGTTTTATACCTGCTTTGAGTTCTCTTTTGCAGAGATTAGCAGGTGTTCGCGAGTCTCTTCAGGTACTCGCGTTATGTTTTATACCTGCTTTGAGTTCTCTTTTGCAGAGATTAGCAGGTGTTCGCGAGGTCTCTTCAGGTACTCGCGTTATGTTTTATACCTGCTTTGAGTTCTCTTTTGCAGAGATTAGCAGGTGTTCGCGAGGTCTCTTCAGGTACTCGCGTTATGTTTTATACCTGCTTTGAGTTCTCTTTTGCAGAGATTAGCAGGTGTTCGCGAGGTCTCTTCAGGTACTCGCGTTATGTTTTATACCTGCTTTGAGTTCTCTTTTGCAGAGATTAGCAGGTGTTCGCGAGTTCTCTTCAGGTACTCGCGTTATGTTTTATACCTGCTTTGAGTTCTCTTTTGCAGAGATTAGCAGGTGTTCGCGAGGTCTCTTCAGGTACTCGCGTTATGTTTTATACCTGCTTTGAGTTCTCTTTTGCAGAGATTAGCAGGTGTTCGCGAGTCTCTTCAGGTACTCGCGTTATGTTTTATACCTGCTTTGAGTTCTCTTTTGCAGAGATTAGCAGGTGTTCGCGAGGTCTCTTCAGGTACTCGCGTTATGTTTTATACCTGCTTTGAGTTCTCTTTTGCAGAGATTAGCAGGTGTTCGCGAGGTCTCTTCAGGTACTCGCGTTATGTTTTATACCTGCTTTGAGTTCTCTTTTGCAGAGATTAGCAGGTGTTCGCGAGGTCTCTTCAGGTACTCGCGTTATGTTTTATACCTGCTTTGAGTTCTCTTTTGCAGAGATTAGCAGGTGTTCGCGAGTTCTCTTCAGGTACTCGCGTTATGTTTTATACCTGCTTTGAGTTCTCTTTTGCAGAGATTAGCAGGTGTTCGCGAGTTCTCTTCAGGTACTCGCGTTATGTTTTATACCTGCTTTGAGTTCTCTTTTGCAGAGATTAGCAGGTGTTCGCGAGGTCTCTTCAGGTACTCGCGTTATGTTTTATACCTGCTTTGAGTTCTCTTTTGCAGAGATTAGCAGGTGTTCGCGAGTTCTCTTCAGGTACTCGCGTTATGTTTTATACCTGCTTTGAGTTCTCTTTTGCAGAGATTAGCAGGTGTTCGCGAGTTCTCTTCAGGTACTCGCGTTATGTTTTATACCTGCTTTGAGTTCTCTTTTGCAGAGATTAGCAGGTGTTCGCGAGTTCTCTTCAGGTACTCGCGTTATGTTTTATACCTGCTTTGAGTTCTCTTTTGCAGAGATTAGCAGGTGTTCGCGAGTTCTCTTCAGGTACTCGCGTTATGTTTTATACCTGCTTTGAGTTCTCTTTTGCAGAGATTAGCAGGTGTTCGCGAGGTCTCTTCAGGTACTCGCGTTATGTTTTATACCTGCTTTGAGTTCTCTTTTGCAGAGATTAGCAGGTGTTCGCGAGTTCTCTTCAGGTACTCGCGTTATGTTTTATACCTGCTTTGAGTTCTCTTTTGCAGAGATTAGCAGGTGTTCGCGAGTTCTCTTCAGGTACTCGCGTTATGTTTTATACCTGCTTTGAGTTCTCTTTTGCAGAGATTAGCAGGTGTTCGCGAGTTCTCTTCAGGTACTCGCGTTATGTTTTATACCTGCTTTGAGTTCTCTTTTGCAGAGATTAGCAGGTGTTCGCGAGTTCTCTTCAGGTACTCGCGTTATGTTTTATACCTGCTTTGAGTTCTCTTTTGCAGAGATTAGCAGGTGTTCGCGAGTTCTCTTCAGGTACTCGCGTTATGTTTTATACCTGCTTTGAGTTCTCTTTTGCAGAGATTAGCAGGTGTTCGCGAGTTCTCTTCAGGTACTCGCGTTATGTTTTATACCTGCTTTGAGTTCTCTTTTGCAGAGATTAGCAGGTGTTCGCGAGTTCTCTTCAGGTACTCGCGTTATGTTTTATACCTGCTTTGAGTTCTCTTTTGCAGAGATTAGCAGGTGTTCGCGAGGTCTCTTCAGGTACTCGCGTTATGTTTTATACCTGCTTTGAGTTCTCTTTTGCAGAGATTAGCAGGTGTTCGCGAGTTCTCTTCAGGTACTCGCGTTATGTTTTATACCTGCTTTGAGTTCTCTTTTGCAGAGATTAGCAGGTGTTCGCGAGTTCTCTTCAGGTACTCGCGTTATGTTTTATACCTGCTTTGAGTTCTCTTTTGCAGAGATTAGCAGGTGTTCGCGAGTTCTCTTCAGGTACTCGCGTTATGTTTTATACCTGCTTTGAGTTCTCTTTTGCAGAGATTAGCAGGTGTTCGCGAGTTCTCTTCAGGTACTCGCGTTATGTTTTATACCTGCTTTGAGTTCTCTTTTGCAGAGATTAGCAGGTGTTCGCGAGGTCTCTTCAGGTACTCGCGTTATGTTTTATACCTGCTTTGAGTTCTCTTTTGCAGAGATTAGCAGGTGTTCGCGAGTTCTCTTCAGGTACTCGCGTTATGTTTTATACCTGCTTTGAGTTCTCTTTTGCAGAGATTAGCAGGTGTTCGCGAGTTCTCTTCAGGTACTCGCGTTATGTTTTATACCTGCTTTGAGTTCTCTTTTGCAGAGATTAGCAGGTGTTCGCGAGTTCTCTTCAGGTACTCGCGTTATGTTTTATACCTGCTTTGAGTTCTCTTTTGCAGAGATTAGCAGGTGTTCGCGAGTTCTCTTCAGGTACTCGCGTTATGTTTTATACCTGCTTTGAGTTCTCTTTTGCAGAGATTAGCAGGTGTTCGCGAGTTCTCTTCAGGTACTCGCGTTATGTTTTATACCTGCTTTGAGTTCTCTTTTGCAGAGATTAGCAGGTGTTCGCGAGTTCTCTTCAGGTACTCGCGTTATGTTTTATACCTGCTTTGAGTTCTCTTTTGCAGAGATTAGCAGGTGTTCGCGAGTTCTCTTCAGGTACTCGCGTTATGTTTTATACCTGCTTTGAGTTCTCTTTTGCAGAGATTAGCAGGTGTTCGCGAGTCTCTTCAGGTACTCGCGTTATGTTTTATACCTGCTTTGAGTTCTCTTTTGCAGAGATTAGCAGGTGTTCGCGAGGTCTCTTCAGGTACTCGCGTTATGTTTTATACCTGCTTTGAGTTCTCTTTTGCAGAGATTAGCAGGTGTTCGCGAGTTCTCTTCAGGTACTCGCGTTATGTTTTATACCTGCTTTGAGTTCTCTTTTGCAGAGATTAGCAGGTGTTCGCGAGTCTCTTCAGGTACTCGCGTTATGTTTTATACCTGCTTTGAGTTCTCTTTTGCAGAGATTAGCAGGTGTTCGCGAGTTCTCTTCAGGTACTCGCGTTATGTTTTATACCTGCTTTGAGTTCTCTTTTGCAGAGATTAGCAGGTGTTCGCGAGTTCTCTTCAGGTACTCGCGTTATGTTTTATACCTGCTTTGAGTTCTCTTTTGCAGAGATTAGCAGGTGTTCGCGAGTTCTCTTCAGGTACTCGCGTTATGTTTTATACCTGCTTTGAGTTCTCTTTTGCAGAGATTAGCAGGTGTTCGCGAGTTCTCTTCAGGTACTCGCGTTATGTTTTATACCTGCTTTGAGTTCTCTTTTGCAGAGATTAGCAGGTGTTCGCGAGTTCTCTTCAGGTACTCGCGTTATGTTTTATACCTGCTTTGAGTTCTCTTTTGCAGAGATTAGCAGGTGTTCGCGAGTTCTCTTCAGGTACTCGCGTTATGTTTTATACCTGCTTTGAGTTCTCTTTTGCAGAGATTAGCAGGTGTTCGCGAGTTCTCTTCAGGTACTCGCGTTATGTTTTATACCTGCTTTGAGTTCTCTTTTGCAGAGATTAGCAGGTGTTCGCGAGTTCTCTTCAGGTACTCGCGTTATGTTTTATACCTGCTTTGAGTTCTCTTTTGCAGAGATTAGCAGGTGTTCGCGAGTTCTCTTCAGGTACTCGCGTTATGTTTTATACCTGCTTTGAGTTCTCTTTTGCAGAGATTAGCAGGTGTTCGCGAGTTCTCTTCAGGTACTCGCGTTATGTTTTATACCTGCTTTGAGTTCTCTTTTGCAGAGATTAGCAGGTGTTCGCGAGTTCTCTTCAGGTACTCGCGTTATGTTTTATACCTGCTTTGAGTTCTCTTTTGCAGAGATTAGCAGGTGTTCGCGAGTTCTCTTCAGGTACTCGCGTTATGTTTTATACCTGCTTTGAGTTCTCTTTTGCAGAGATTAGCAGGTGTTCGCGAGTTCTCTTCAGGTACTCGCGTTATGTTTTATACCTGCTTTGAGTTCTCTTTTGCAGAGATTAGCAGGTGTTCGCGAGTTCTCTTCAGGTACTCGCGTTATGTTTTATACCTGCTTTGAGTTCTCTTTTGCAGAGATTAGCAGGTGTTCGCGAGTCTCTTCAGGTACTCGCGTTATGTTTTATACCTGCTTTGAGTTCTCTTTTGCAGAGATTAGCAGGTGTTCGCGAGTTCTCTTCAGGTACTCGCGTTATGTTTTATACCTGCTTTGAGTTCTCTTTTGCAGAGATTAGCAGGTGTTCGCGAGGTCTCTTCAGGTACTCGCGTTATGTTTTATACCTGCTTTGAGTTCTCTTTTGCAGAGATTAGCAGGTGTTCGCGAGTTCTCTTCAGGTACTCGCGTTATGTTTTATACCTGCTTTGAGTTCTCTTTTGCAGAGATTAGCAGGTGTTCGCGAGGTCTCTTCAGGTACTCGCGTTATGTTTTATACCTGCTTTGAGTTCTCTTTTGCAGAGATTAGCAGGTGTTCGCGAGTTCTCTTCAGGTACTCGCGTTATGTTTTATACCTGCTTTGAGTTCTCTTTTGCAGAGATTAGCAGGTGTTCGCGAGTTCTCTTCAGGTACTCGCGTTATGTTTTATACCTGCTTTGAGTTCTCTTTTGCAGAGATTAGCAGGTGTTCGCGAGTTCTCTTCAGGTACTCGCGTTATGTTTTATACCTGCTTTGAGTTCTCTTTTGCAGAGATTAGCAGGTGTTCGCGAGTTCTCTTCAGGTACTCGCGTTATGTTTTATACCTGCTTTGAGTTCTCTTTTGCAGAGATTAGCAGGTGTTCGCGAGTTCTCTTCAGGTACTCGCGTTATGTTTTATACCTGCTTTGAGTTCTCTTTTGCAGAGATTAGCAGGTGTTCGCGAGTTCTCTTCAGGTACTCGCGTTATGTTTTATACCTGCTTTGAGTTCTCTTTTGCAGAGATTAGCAGGTGTTCGCGAGTTCTCTTCAGGTACTCGCGTTATGTTTTATACCTGCTTTGAGTTCTCTTTTGCAGAGATTAGCAGGTGTTCGCGAGTTCTCTTCAGGTACTCGCGTTATGTTTTATACCTGCTTTGAGTTCTCTTTTGCAGAGATTAGCAGGTGTTCGCGAGTTCTCTTCAGGTACTCGCGTTATGTTTTATACCTGCTTTGAGTTCTCTTTTGCAGAGATTAGCAGGTGTTCGCGAGTTCTCTTCAGGTACTCGCGTTATGTTTTATACCTGCTTTGAGTTCTCTTTTGCAGAGATTAGCAGGTGTTCGCGAGTTCTCTTCAGGTACTCGCGTTATGTTTTATACCTGCTTTGAGTTCTCTTTTGCAGAGATTAGCAGGTGTTCGCGAGTTCTCTTCAGGTACTCGCGTTATGTTTTATACCTGCTTTGAGTTCTCTTTTGCAGAGATTAGCAGGTGTTCGCGAGTTCTCTTCAGGTACTCGCGTTATGTTTTATACCTGCTTTGAGTTCTCTTTTGCAGAGATTAGCAGGTGTTCGCGAGTTCTCTTCAGGTACTCGCGTTATGTTTTATACCTGCTTTGAGTTCTCTTTTGCAGAGATTAGCAGGTGTTCGCGAGTTCTCTTCAGGTACTCGCGTTATGTTTTATACCTGCTTTGAGTTCTCTTTTGCAGAGATTAGCAGGTGTTCGCGAGTTCTCTTCAGGTACTCGCGTTATGTTTTATACCTGCTTTGAGTTCTCTTTTGCAGAGATTAGCAGGTGTTCGCGAGTTCTCTTCAGGTACTCGCGTTATGTTTTATACCTGCTTTGAGTTCTCTTTTGCAGAGATTAGCAGGTGTTCGCGAGTTCTCTTCAGGTACTCGCGTTATGTTTTATACCTGCTTTGAGTTCTCTTTTGCAGAGATTAGCAGGTGTTCGCGAGTTCTCTTCAGGTACTCGCGTTATGTTTTATACCTGCTTTGAGTTCTCTTTTGCAGAGATTAGCAGGTGTTCGCGAGTTCTCTTCAGGTACTCGCGTTATGTTTTATACCTGCTTTGAGTTCTCTTTTGCAGAGATTAGCAGGTGTTCGCGAGTCTCTTCAGGTACTCGCGTTATGTTTTATACCTGCTTTGAGTTCTCTTTTGCAGAGATTAGCAGGTGTTCGCGAGTTCTCTTCAGGTACTCGCGTTATGTTTTATACCTGCTTTGAGTTCTCTTTTGCAGAGATTAGCAGGTGTTCGCGAGTTCTCTTCAGGTACTCGCGTTATGTTTTATACCTGCTTTGAGTTCTCTTTTGCAGAGATTAGCAGGTGTTCGCGAGTTCTCTTCAGGTACTCGCGTTATGTTTTATACCTGCTTTGAGTTCTCTTTTGCAGAGATTAGCAGGTGTTCGCGAGTTCTCTTCAGGTACTCGCGTTATGTTTTATACCTGCTTTGAGTTCTCTTTTGCAGAGATTAGCAGGTGTTCGCGAGTTCTCTTCAGGTACTCGCGTTATGTTTTATACCTGCTTTGAGTTCTCTTTTGCAGAGATTAGCAGGTGTTCGCGAGTTCTCTTCAGGTACTCGCGTTATGTTTTATACCTGCTTTGAGTTCTCTTTTGCAGAGATTAGCAGGTGTTCGCGAGTTCTCTTCAGGTACTCGCGTTATGTTTTATACCTGCTTTGAGTTCTCTTTTGCAGAGATTAGCAGGTGTTCGCGAGTTCTCTTCAGGTACTCGCGTTATGTTTTATACCTGCTTTGAGTTCTCTTTTGCAGAGATTAGCAGGTGTTCGCGAGTTCTCTTCAGGTACTCGCGTTATGTTTTATACCTGCTTTGAGTTCTCTTTTGCAGAGATTAGCAGGTGTTCGCGAGTTCTCTTCAGGTACTCGCGTTATGTTTTATACCTGCTTTGAGTTCTCTTTTGCAGAGATTAGCAGGTGTTCGCGAGTTCTCTTCAGGTACTCGCGTTATGTTTTATACCTGCTTTGAGTTCTCTTTTGCAGAGATTAGCAGGTGTTCGCGAGTTCTCTTCAGGTACTCGCGTTATGTTTTATACCTGCTTTGAGTTCTCTTTTGCAGAGATTAGCAGGTGTTCGCGAGTTCTCTTCAGGTACTCGCGTTATGTTTTATACCTGCTTTGAGTTCTCTTTTGCAGAGATTAGCAGGTGTTCGCGAGTTCTCTTCAGGTACTCGCGTTATGTTTTATACCTGCTTTGAGTTCTCTTTTGCAGAGATTAGCAGGTGTTCGCGAGTTCTCTTCAGGTACTCGCGTTATGTTTTATACCTGCTTTGAGTTCTCTTTTGCAGAGATTAGCAGGTGTTCGCGAGTTCTCTTCAGGTACTCGCGTTATGTTTTATACCTGCTTTGAGTTCTCTTTTGCAGAGATTAGCAGGTGTTCGCGAGTTCTCTTCAGGTACTCGCGTTATGTTTTATACCTGCTTTGAGTTCTCTTTTGCAGAGATTAGCAGGTGTTCGCGAGTTCTCTTCAGGTACTCGCGTTATGTTTTATACCTGCTTTGAGTTCTCTTTTGCAGAGATTAGCAGGTGTTCGCGAGTTCTCTTCAGGTACTCGCGTTATGTTTTATACCTGCTTTGAGTTCTCTTTTGCAGAGATTAGCAGGTGTTCGCGAGTTCTCTTCAGGTACTCGCGTTATGTTTTATACCTGCTTTGAGTTCTCTTTTGCAGAGATTAGCAGGTGTTCGCGAGTTCTCTTCAGGTACTCGCGTTATGTTTTATACCTGCTTTGAGTTCTCTTTTGCAGAGATTAGCAGGTGTTCGCGAGGTCTCTTCAGGTACTCGCGTTATGTTTTATACCTGCTTTGAGTTCTCTTTTGCAGAGATTAGCAGGTGTTCGCGAGTTCTCTTCAGGTACTCGCGTTATGTTTTATACCTGCTTTGAGTTCTCTTTTGCAGAGATTAGCAGGTGTTCGCGAGTTCTCTTCAGGTACTCGCGTTATGTTTTATACCTGCTTTGAGTTCTCTTTTGCAGAGATTAGCAGGTGTTCGCGAGTTCTCTTCAGGTACTCGCGTTATGTTTTATACCTGCTTTGAGTTCTCTTTTGCAGAGATTAGCAGGTGTTCGCGAGTTCTCTTCAGGTACTCGCGTTATGTTTTATACCTGCTTTGAGTTCTCTTTTGCAGAGATTAGCAGGTGTTCGCGAGTTCTCTTCAGGTACTCGCGTTATGTTTTATACCTGCTTTGAGTTCTCTTTTGCAGAGATTAGCAGGTGTTCGCGAGGTCTCTTCAGGTACTCGCGTTATGTTTTATACCTGCTTTGAGTTCTCTTTTGCAGAGATTAGCAGGTGTTCGCGAGTTCTCTTCAGGTACTCGCGTTATGTTTTATACCTGCTTTGAGTTCTCTTTTGCAGAGATTAGCAGGTGTTCGCGAGTTCTCTTCAGGTACTCGCGTTATGTTTTATACCTGCTTTGAGTTCTCTTTTGCAGAGATTAGCAGGTGTTCGCGAGTTCTCTTCAGGTACTCGCGTTATGTTTTATACCTGCTTTGAGTTCTCTTTTGCAGAGATTAGCAGGTGTTCGCGAGTTCTCTTCAGGTACTCGCGTTATGTTTTATACCTGCTTTGAGTTCTCTTTTGCAGAGATTAGCAGGTGTTCGCGAGTTCTCTTCAGGTACTCGCGTTATGTTTTATACCTGCTTTGAGTTCTCTTTTGCAGAGATTAGCAGGTGTTCGCGAGTTCTCTTCAGGTACTCGCGTTATGTTTTATACCTGCTTTGAGTTCTCTTTTGCAGAGATTAGCAGGTGTTCGCGAGTTCTCTTCAGGTACTCGCGTTATGTTTTATACCTGCTTTGAGTTCTCTTTTGCAGAGATTAGCAGGTGTTCGCGAGGTCTCTTCAGGTACTCGCGTTATGTTTTATACCTGCTTTGAGTTCTCTTTTGCAGAGATTAGCAGGTGTTCGCGAGTTCTCTTCAGGTACTCGCGTTATGTTTTATACCTGCTTTGAGTTCTCTTTTGCAGAGATTAGCAGGTGTTCGCGAGTTCTCTTCAGGTACTCGCGTTATGTTTTATACCTGCTTTGAGTTCTCTTTTGCAGAGATTAGCAGGTGTTCGCGAGTTCTCTTCAGGTACTCGCGTTATGTTTTATACCTGCTTTGAGTTCTCTTTTGCAGAGATTAGCAGGTGTTCGCGAGTTCTCTTCAGGTACTCGCGTTATGTTTTATACCTGCTTTGAGTTCTCTTTTGCAGAGATTAGCAGGTGTTCGCGAGTTCTCTTCAGGTACTCGCGTTATGTTTTATACCTGCTTTGAGTTCTCTTTTGCAGAGATTAGCAGGTGTTCGCGAGTTCTCTTCAGGTACTCGCGTTATGTTTTATACCTGCTTTGAGTTCTCTTTTGCAGAGATTAGCAGGTGTTCGCGAGTTCTCTTCAGGTACTCGCGTTATGTTTTATACCTGCTTTGAGTTCTCTTTTGCAGAGATTAGCAGGTGTTCGCGAGTTCTCTTCAGGTACTCGCGTTATGTTTTATACCTGCTTTGAGTTCTCTTTTGCAGAGATTAGCAGGTGTTCGCGAGTTCTCTTCAGGTACTCGCGTTATGTTTTATACCTGCTTTGAGTTCTCTTTTGCAGAGATTAGCAGGTGTTCGCGAGTTCTCTTCAGGTACTCGCGTTATGTTTTATACCTGCTTTGAGTTCTCTTTTGCAGAGATTAGCAGGTGTTCGCGAGTTCTCTTCAGGTACTCGCGTTATGTTTTATACCTGCTTTGAGTTCTCTTTTGCAGAGATTAGCAGGTGTTCGCGAGTTCTCTTCAGGTACTCGCGTTATGTTTTATACCTGCTTTGAGTTCTCTTTTGCAGAGATTAGCAGGTGTTCGCGAGTTCTCTTCAGGTACTCGCGTTATGTTTTATACCTGCTTTGAGTTCTCTTTTGCAGAGATTAGCAGGTGTTCGCGAGTTCTCTTCAGGTACTCGCGTTATGTTTTATACCTGCTTTGAGTTCTCTTTTGCAGAGATTAGCAGGTGTTCGCGAGTTCTCTTCAGGTACTCGCGTTATGTTTTATACCTGCTTTGAGTTCTCTTTTGCAGAGATTAGCAGGTGTTCGCGAGTTCTCTTCAGGTACTCGCGTTATGTTTTATACCTGCTTTGAGTTCTCTTTTGCAGAGATTAGCAGGTGTTCGCGAGTTCTCTTCAGGTACTCGCGTTATGTTTTATACCTGCTTTGAGTTCTCTTTTGCAGAGATTAGCAGGTGTTCGCGAGTTCTCTTCAGGTACTCGCGTTATGTTTTATACCTGCTTTGAGTTCTCTTTTGCAGAGATTAGCAGGTGTTCGCGAGGTCTCTTCAGGTACTCGCGTTATGTTTTATACCTGCTTTGAGTTCTCTTTTGCAGAGATTAGCAGGTGTTCGCGAGTTCTCTTCAGGTACTCGCGTTATGTTTTATACCTGCTTTGAGTTCTCTTTTGCAGAGATTAGCAGGTGTTCGCGAGTTCTCTTCAGGTACTCGCGTTATGTTTTATACCTGCTTTGAGTTCTCTTTTGCAGAGATTAGCAGGTGTTCGCGAGTTCTCTTCAGGTACTCGCGTTATGTTTTATACCTGCTTTGAGTTCTCTTTTGCAGAGATTAGCAGGTGTTCGCGAGTTCTCTTCAGGTACTCGCGTTATGTTTTATACCTGCTTTGAGTTCTCTTTTGCAGAGATTAGCAGGTGTTCGCGAGTTCTCTTCAGGTACTCGCGTTATGTTTTATACCTGCTTTGAGTTCTCTTTTGCAGAGATTAGCAGGTGTTCGCGAGTTCTCTTCAGGTACTCGCGTTATGTTTTATACCTGCTTTGAGTTCTCTTTTGCAGAGATTAGCAGGTGTTCGCGAGTTCTCTTCAGGTACTCGCGTTATGTTTTATACCTGCTTTGAGTTCTCTTTTGCAGAGATTAGCAGGTGTTCGCGAGTTCTCTTCAGGTACTCGCGTTATGTTTTATACCTGCTTTGAGTTCTCTTTTGCAGAGATTAGCAGGTGTTCGCGAGTTCTCTTCAGGTACTCGCGTTATGTTTTATACCTGCTTTGAGTTCTCTTTTGCAGAGATTAGCAGGTGTTCGCGAGTTCTCTTCAGGTACTCGCGTTATGTTTTATACCTGCTTTGAGTTCTCTTTTGCAGAGATTAGCAGGTGTTCGCGAGTTCTCTTCAGGTACTCGCGTTATGTTTTATACCTGCTTTGAGTTCTCTTTTGCAGAGATTAGCAGGTGTTCGCGAGTTCTCTTCAGGTACTCGCGTTATGTTTTATACCTGCTTTGAGTTCTCTTTTGCAGAGATTAGCAGGTGTTCGCGAGGTCTCTTCAGGTACTCGCGTTATGTTTTATACCTGCTTTGAGTTCTCTTTTGCAGAGATTAGCAGGTGTTCGCGAGTTCTCTTCAGGTACTCGCGTTATGTTTTATACCTGCTTTGAGTTCTCTTTTGCAGAGATTAGCAGGTGTTCGCGAGTTCTCTTCAGGTACTCGCGTTATGTTTTATACCTGCTTTGAGTTCTCTTTTGCAGAGATTAGCAGGTGTTCGCGAGTTCTCTTCAGGTACTCGCGTTATGTTTTATACCTGCTTTGAGTTCTCTTTTGCAGAGATTAGCAGGTGTTCGCGAGTTCTCTTCAGGTACTCGCGTTATGTTTTATACCTGCTTTGAGTTCTCTTTTGCAGAGATTAGCAGGTGTTCGCGAGTTCTCTTCAGGTACTCGCGTTATGTTTTATACCTGCTTTGAGTTCTCTTTTGCAGAGATTAGCAGGTGTTCGCGAGTTCTCTTCAGGTACTCGCGTTATGTTTTATACCTGCTTTGAGTTCTCTTTTGCAGAGATTAGCAGGTGTTCGCGAGTTCTCTTCAGGTACTCGCGTTATGTTTTATACCTGCTTTGAGTTCTCTTTTGCAGAGATTAGCAGGTGTTCGCGAGTTCTCTTCAGGTACTCGCGTTATGTTTTATACCTGCTTTGAGTTCTCTTTTGCAGAGATTAGCAGGTGTTCGCGAGTTCTCTTCAGGTACTCGCGTTATGTTTTATACCTGCTTTGAGTTCTCTTTTGCAGAGATTAGCAGGTGTTCGCGAGTTCTCTTCAGGTACTCGCGTTATGTTTTATACCTGCTTTGAGTTCTCTTTTGCAGAGATTAGCAGGTGTTCGCGAGTTCTCTTCAGGTACTCGCGTTATGTTTTATACCTGCTTTGAGTTCTCTTTTGCAGAGATTAGCAGGTGTTCGCGAGTTCTCTTCAGGTACTCGCGTTATGTTTTATACCTGCTTTGAGTTCTCTTTTGCAGAGATTAGCAGGTGTTCGCGAGTTCTCTTCAGGTACTCGCGTTATGTTTTATACCTGCTTTGAGTTCTCTTTTGCAGAGATTAGCAGGTGTTCGCGAGTTCTCTTCAGGTACTCGCGTTATGTTTTATACCTGCTTTGAGTTCTCTTTTGCAGAGATTAGCAGGTGTTCGCGAGTTCTCTTCAGGTACTCGCGTTATGTTTTATACCTGCTTTGAGTTCTCTTTTGCAGAGATTAGCAGGTGTTCGCGAGGTCTCTTCAGGTACTCGCGTTATGTTTTATACCTGCTTTGAGTTCTCTTTTGCAGAGATTAGCAGGTGTTCGCGAGTTCTCTTCAGGTACTCGCGTTATGTTTTATACCTGCTTTGAGTTCTCTTTTGCAGAGATTAGCAGGTGTTCGCGAGTTCTCTTCAGGTACTCGCGTTATGTTTTATACCTGCTTTGAGTTCTCTTTTGCAGAGATTAGCAGGTGTTCGCGAGTTCTCTTCAGGTACTCGCGTTATGTTTTATACCTGCTTTGAGTTCTCTTTTGCAGAGATTAGCAGGTGTTCGCGAGTTCTCTTCAGGTACTCGCGTTATGTTTTATACCTGCTTTGAGTTCTCTTTTGCAGAGATTAGCAGGTGTTCGCGAGTTCTCTTCAGGTACTCGCGTTATGTTTTATACCTGCTTTGAGTTCTCTTTTGCAGAGATTAGCAGGTGTTCGCGAGTTCTCTTCAGGTACTCGCGTTATGTTTTATACCTGCTTTGAGTTCTCTTTTGCAGAGATTAGCAGGTGTTCGCGAGTTCTCTTCAGGTACTCGCGTTATGTTTTATACCTGCTTTGAGTTCTCTTTTGCAGAGATTAGCAGGTGTTCGCGAGTTCTCTTCAGGTACTCGCGTTATGTTTTATACCTGCTTTGAGTTCTCTTTTGCAGAGATTAGCAGGTGTTCGCGAGTTCTCTTCAGGTACTCGCGTTATGTTTTATACCTGCTTTGAGTTCTCTTTTGCAGAGATTAGCAGGTGTTCGCGAGTTCTCTTCAGGTACTCGCGTTATGTTTTATACCTGCTTTGAGTTCTCTTTTGCAGAGATTAGCAGGTGTTCGCGAGTTCTCTTCAGGTACTCGCGTTATGTTTTATACCTGCTTTGAGTTCTCTTTTGCAGAGATTAGCAGGTGTTCGCGAGTTCTCTTCAGGTACTCGCGTTATGTTTTATACCTGCTTTGAGTTCTCTTTTGCAGAGATTAGCAGGTGTTCGCGAGTTCTCTTCAGGTACTCGCGTTATGTTTTATACCTGCTTTGAGTTCTCTTTTGCAGAGATTAGCAGGTGTTCGCGAGTTCTCTTCAGGTACTCGCGTTATGTTTTATACCTGCTTTGAGTTCTCTTTTGCAGAGATTAGCAGGTGTTCGCGAGTTCTCTTCAGGTACTCGCGTTATGTTTTATACCTGCTTTGAGTTCTCTTTTGCAGAGATTAGCAGGTGTTCGCGAGTTCTCTTCAGGTACTCGCGTTATGTTTTATACCTGCTTTGAGTTCTCTTTTGCAGAGATTAGCAGGTGTTCGCGAGTTCTCTTCAGGTACTCGCGTTATGTTTTATACCTGCTTTGAGTTCTCTTTTGCAGAGATTAGCAGGTGTTCGCGAGGTCTCTTCAGGTACTCGCGTTATGTTTTATACCTGCTTTGAGTTCTCTTTTGCAGAGATTAGCAGGTGTTCGCGAGTTCTCTTCAGGTACTCGCGTTATGTTTTATACCTGCTTTGAGTTCTCTTTTGCAGAGATTAGCAGGTGTTCGCGAGTTCTCTTCAGGTACTCGCGTTATGTTTTATACCTGCTTTGAGTTCTCTTTTGCAGAGATTAGCAGGTGTTCGCGAGTTCTCTTCAGGTACTCGCGTTATGTTTTATACCTGCTTTGAGTTCTCTTTTGCAGAGATTAGCAGGTGTTCGCGAGTTCTCTTCAGGTACTCGCGTTATGTTTTATACCTGCTTTGAGTTCTCTTTTGCAGAGATTAGCAGGTGTTCGCGAGTCTCTTCAGGTACTCGCGTTATGTTTTATACCTGCTTTGAGTTCTCTTTTGCAGAGATTAGCAGGTGTTCGCGAGTTCTCTTCAGGTACTCGCGTTATGTTTTATACCTGCTTTGAGTTCTCTTTTGCAGAGATTAGCAGGTGTTCGCGAGTTCTCTTCAGGTACTCGCGTTATGTTTTATACCTGCTTTGAGTTCTCTTTTGCAGAGATTAGCAGGTGTTCGCGAGTTCTCTTCAGGTACTCGCGTTATGTTTTATACCTGCTTTGAGTTCTCTTTTGCAGAGATTAGCAGGTGTTCGCGAGTTCTCTTCAGGTACTCGCGTTATGTTTTATACCTGCTTTGAGTTCTCTTTTGCAGAGATTAGCAGGTGTTCGCGAGTTCTCTTCAGGTACTCGCGTTATGTTTTATACCTGCTTTGAGTTCTCTTTTGCAGAGATTAGCAGGTGTTCGCGAGTTCTCTTCAGGTACTCGCGTTATGTTTTATACCTGCTTTGAGTTCTCTTTTGCAGAGATTAGCAGGTGTTCGCGAGTTCTCTTCAGGTACTCGCGTTATGTTTTATACCTGCTTTGAGTTCTCTTTTGCAGAGATTAGCAGGTGTTCGCGAGTTCTCTTCAGGTACTCGCGTTATGTTTTATACCTGCTTTGAGTTCTCTTTTGCAGAGATTAGCAGGTGTTCGCGAGTTCTCTTCAGGTACTCGCGTTATGTTTTATACCTGCTTTGAGTTCTCTTTTGCAGAGATTAGCAGGTGTTCGCGAGTTCTCTTCAGGTACTCGCGTTATGTTTTATACCTGCTTTGAGTTCTCTTTTGCAGAGATTAGCAGGTGTTCGCGAGTTCTCTTCAGGTACTCGCGTTATGTTTTATACCTGCTTTGAGTTCTCTTTTGCAGAGATTAGCAGGTGTTCGCGAGTTCTCTTCAGGTACTCGCGTTATGTTTTATACCTGCTTTGAGTTCTCTTTTGCAGAGATTAGCAGGTGTTCGCGAGTTCTCTTCAGGTACTCGCGTTATGTTTTATACCTGCTTTGAGTTCTCTTTTGCAGAGATTAGCAGGTGTTCGCGAGTTCTCTTCAGGTACTCGCGTTATGTTTTATACCTGCTTTGAGTTCTCTTTTGCAGAGATTAGCAGGTGTTCGCGAGTTCTCTTCAGGTACTCGCGTTATGTTTTATACCTGCTTTGAGTTCTCTTTTGCAGAGATTAGCAGGTGTTCGCGAGTTCTCTTCAGGTACTCGCGTTATGTTTTATACCTGCTTTGAGTTCTCTTTTGCAGAGATTAGCAGGTGTTCGCGAGTTCTCTTCAGGTACTCGCGTTATGTTTTATACCTGCTTTGAGTTCTCTTTTGCAGAGATTAGCAGGTGTTCGCGAGTTCTCTTCAGGTACTCGCGTTATGTTTTATACCTGCTTTGAGTTCTCTTTTGCAGAGATTAGCAGGTGTTCGCGAGTTCTCTTCAGGTACTCGCGTTATGTTTTATACCTGCTTTGAGTTCTCTTTTGCAGAGATTAGCAGGTGTTCGCGAGTTCTCTTCAGGTACTCGCGTTATGTTTTATACCTGCTTTGAGTTCTCTTTTGCAGAGATTAGCAGGTGTTCGCGAGTTCTCTTCAGGTACTCGCGTTATGTTTTATACCTGCTTTGAGTTCTCTTTTGCAGAGATTAGCAGGTGTTCGCGAGTTCTCTTCAGGTACTCGCGTTATGTTTTATACCTGCTTTGAGTTCTCTTTTGCAGAGATTAGCAGGTGTTCGCGAGTTCTCTTCAGGTACTCGCGTTATGTTTTATACCTGCTTTGAGTTCTCTTTTGCAGAGATTAGCAGGTGTTCGCGAGTTCTCTTCAGGTACTCGCGTTATGTTTTATACCTGCTTTGAGTTCTCTTTTGCAGAGATTAGCAGGTGTTCGCGAGTTCTCTTCAGGTACTCGCGTTATGTTTTATACCTGCTTTGAGTTCTCTTTTGCAGAGATTAGCAGGTGTTCGCGAGTTCTCTTCAGGTACTCGCGTTATGTTTTATACCTGCTTTGAGTTCTCTTTTGCAGAGATTAGCAGGTGTTCGCGAGTTCTCTTCAGGTACTCGCGTTATGTTTTATACCTGCTTTGAGTTCTCTTTTGCAGAGATTAGCAGGTGTTCGCGAGTTCTCTTCAGGTACTCGCGTTATGTTTTATACCTGCTTTGAGTTCTCTTTTGCAGAGATTAGCAGGTGTTCGCGAGTTCTCTTCAGGTACTCGCGTTATGTTTTATACCTGCTTTGAGTTCTCTTTTGCAGAGATTAGCAGGTGTTCGCGAGTTCTCTTCAGGTACTCGCGTTATGTTTTATACCTGCTTTGAGTTCTCTTTTGCAGAGATTAGCAGGTGTTCGCGAGTTCTCTTCAGGTACTCGCGTTATGTTTTATACCTGCTTTGAGTTCTCTTTTGCAGAGATTAGCAGGTGTTCGCGAGTTCTCTTCAGGTACTCGCGTTATGTTTTATACCTGCTTTGAGTTCTCTTTTGCAGAGATTAGCAGGTGTTCGCGAGTTCTCTTCAGGTACTCGCGTTATGTTTTATACCTGCTTTGAGTTCTCTTTTGCAGAGATTAGCAGGTGTTCGCGAGTTCTCTTCAGGTACTCGCGTTATGTTTTATACCTGCTTTGAGTTCTCTTTTGCAGAGATTAGCAGGTGTTCGCGAGTTCTCTTCAGGTACTCGCGTTATGTTTTATACCTGCTTTGAGTTCTCTTTTGCAGAGATTAGCAGGTGTTCGCGAGTTCTCTTCAGGTACTCGCGTTATGTTTTATACCTGCTTTGAGTTCTCTTTTGCAGAGATTAGCAGGTGTTCGCGAGTTCTCTTCAGGTACTCGCGTTATGTTTTATACCTGCTTTGAGTTCTCTTTGCAGAGATTAGCAGGTGTTCGCGAGTTCTCTTCAGGTACTCGCGTTATGTTTTATACCTGCTTTGAGTTCTCTTTTGCAGAGATTAGCAGGTGTTCGCGAGGTCTCTTCAGGTACTCGCGTTATATTTTATACCTGCTTTGAGTTCTCTTTTGCAGAGATTAGCAGGTGTTCGCGAGTTCTCTTCAGGTACTCGCGTTATGTTTTATACCTGCTTTGAGTTCTCTTTTGCAGAGATTAGCAGGTGTTCGCGAGGTCTCTTCAGGTACTCGCGTTATGTTTTATACCTGCTTTGAGTTCTCCTTTGCAGAGATTAGCAGGTGTTCGCGAGTTCTCTTCAGGTACTCGCGTTATGTTTTATACCTGCTTTGAGTTCTCTTTTGCAGAGATTAGCAGGTGTTCGCGAGTTCTCTTCAGGTACTCGCGTTATGTTTTATACCTGCTTTGAGTTCTCTTTTGCAGAGATTAGCAGGTGTTCGCGAGTTCTCTTCAGGTACTCGCGTTATGTTTTATACCTGCTTTGAGTTCTCTTTTGCAGAGATTAGCAGGTGTTCGCGAGTTCTCTTCAGGTACTCGCGTTATATTTTATACCTGCTTTGAGTTCTCTTTTGCAGAGATTAGCAGGTGTTCGCGAGTTCTCTTCAGGTACTCGCGTTATGTTTTATACCTGCTTTGAGTTCTCTTTTGCAGAGATTAGCAGGTGTTCGCGAGTTCTCTTCAGGTACTCGCGTTATGTTTTATACCTGCTTTGAGTTCTCTTTTGCAGAGATTAGCAGGTGTTCGCGAGTTCTCTTCAGGTACTCGCGTTATGTTTTATACCTGCTTTGAGTTCTCTTTTGCAGAGATTAGCAGGTGTTCGCGAGTTCTCTTCAGGTACTCGCGTTATGTTTTATACCTGCTTTGAGTTCTCTTTTGCAGAGATTAGCAGGTGTTCGCGAGTTCTCTTCAGGTACTCGCGTTATGTTTATACCTGCTTTGAGTTCTCTTTTGCAGAGATTAGCAGGTGTTCGCGAGTTCTCTTCAGGTACTCGCGTTATGTTTTATACCTGCTTTGAATTCTCTTTTGCAGAGATTAGCAGGTGTTCGCGAGGTCTCTTCAGGTACTCGCGTTATATTTTATACCTGCTTTGAGTTCTCTTTTGCAGAGATTAGCAGGTGTTCGCGAGTTCTCTTCAGGTACTCGCGTTATGTTTTATACCTGCTTTGAGTTCTCTTTTGCAGAGATTAGCAGGTGTTCGCGAGTTCTCTTCAGGTACTCGCGTTATGTTTTATACCTGCTTTGAGTTCTCTTTTGCAGAGATTAGCAGGTGTTCGCGAGTTCTCTTCAGGTACTCGCGTTATGTTTTATACCTGCTTTGAGTTCTCTTTTGCAGAGATTAGCAGGTGTTCGCGAGTTCTCTTCAGGTACTCGCGTTATGTTTTATACCTGCTTTGAGTTCTCTTTTGCAGAGATTAGCAGGTGTTCGCGAGTTCTCTTCAGGTACTCGCGTTATGTTTTATACCTGCTTTGAGTTCTCTTTTGCAGAGATTAGCAGGTGTTCGCGAGTTCTCTTCAGGTACTCGCGTTATATTTTATACCTGCTTTGAGTTCTCTTTTGCAGAGATTAGCAGGTGTTCGCGAGGTCTCTTCAGGTACTCGCGTTATGTTTTATACCTGCTTTGAGTTCTCTTTTGCAGAGATTAGCAGGTGTTCGCGAGTTCTCTTCAGGTACTCGCGTTATGTTTTATACCTGCTTTGAGTTCTCTTTTGCAGAGATTAGCAGGTGTTCGCGAGTTCTCTTCAGGTACTCGCGTTATGTTTTATACCTGCTTTGAGTTCTCTTTTGCAGAGATTAGCAGGTGTTCGCGAGTTCTCTTCAGGTACTCGCGTTATGTTTTATACCTGCTTTGAGTTCTCTTTTGCAGAGATTAGCAGGTGTTTGCGAGTTCTCTTCAGGTACTCGCGTTATGTTTTATACCTGCTTTGAGTTCTCCTTTGCAGAGATTAGCAGGTGTTCGCGAGTTCTCTTCAGGTACTCGCGTTATGTTTTATACCTGCTTTGAGTTCTCTTTTGTAGAGATTAGCAGGTGTTCGCGAGGTCTCTTCAGGTACTCGCGTTATATTTTATACCTGCTTTGAGTTCTCCTTTGCAGAGATTAGCAGGTGTTCGCGAGTTCTCTTCAGGTACTCGCGTTA
Source organism: Dactylorhiza incarnata (assembly GCA_033032865.1). Taxonomy (NCBI): domain Eukaryota; kingdom Viridiplantae; phylum Streptophyta; class Magnoliopsida; order Asparagales; family Orchidaceae; genus Dactylorhiza; species Dactylorhiza incarnata. Next base: position 90,479 of record JAWHQI010001060.1, read on the forward strand.
TGTTTTATACCTGCTTTGAGTTCTCTTTTGCAGAGATTAGCAGGTGTTCGCGAGGTCTCTTCAGGTACTCGCGTTATATTTTATACCTGCTTTGATTTCTCCTTTGCAGAGATTAGCAGGTGTTCGCGAGTTCTCTTCAGGTACTCGCGTTATGTTTTATACCTGCTTTGAGTTCTCTTTTGCAGAGATTAGCAGGTGTTCGCGAGTTCTCTTCAGGTACTCGCGTTATGTTTTATACCTGCTTTGAGTTCTCTTTTGCAGAGATTAGCAGGTGTTCGCGAGTTCTCTTCAGGTACTCGCGTTATGTTTTATACCTGCTTTGAGTTCTCTTTTGGAGAGATTAGCAGGTGTTTGCGAGTTCTCTTCAGGTACTCGCGTTATGTTTTATACCTGCTTTGAGTTCTCTTTGCAGAGATTAGCAGGTGTTCGCGAGTTCTCTTCAGGTACTCGCGTTATGTTTTATACCTGCTTTGAATTCTCTTTTGCAGAGATTAGCAGGTGTTCGCGAGGTCTCTTCAGGTACTCGCGTTATATTTTATACCTGCTTTGAGTTCTCTTTTGCAGAGATTAGCAGGTGTTCGCGAGTTCTCTTCAGGTACTCGCGTTATGTTTATACCTGCTTTGAATTCTCTTTTGTAGAGATTAGCAGGTGTTCGCGAGGTCTCTTCAGGTACTCGCGTTATATTTTATACCTGCTTTGAGTTCTCCTTTGCAGAGATTAGCAGGTGTTCGCGAGTTCTCTTCAGGTACTCGCGTTATGTTTTATACCTGCTTTGAGTTCTCTTTTGCAGAGATTAGCAGGTGTTCGCGAGTTCTCTTCAGGTACTCGCGTTTTTTTATACCTGCTTTGAGTTCTCTTTTGCAGAGATTAGCAGGTGTTCGCGAGTTCTCTTCAGGTACTCGCGTTATGTTTTATACCTGCTTTGAGTTCTCTTTTGCAGAGATTAGCAGGTGTTCGCGAGTTCTCTCAGGTACTCGCGTTATATTTTATACCTGCTTTGAGTTCTCTTTTGCAGAGATTAGCAGGTGTTCGCGAGGTCTCTTCAGGTACTCGCGTTATATTTTATACCTGCTTTGAGTTCTCTTTTGCAGAGATTAGCAGGTGTTCGCGAGTCTCTTCAGGTACTCGCGTTATGTTTTATACCTGCTTTGAGTTCTCTTTTGTAGAGATTAGCAGGTGTTCGCGAGTTCTCTTCAGGTACTCGCGTTATGTTTTATACCTGCTTTGAGTTCTCTTTTGCAGAGATTAGCAGGTGTTCGCGAGTTCTCTTCAGGTACTCGCGTTATGTTTTATACCTGCTTTGAGTTCTCTTTTGCAGAGATTAGCAGGTGTTCGCGAGTTCTCTTCAGGTACTCGCGTTATGTTTTATACCTGCTTTGAGTTCTCCTTTGCAGAGATTAGCAGGTGTTCGCGAGTTCTCTTCAGGTACTCGCGTTATGTTTTATACCTGCTTTGAATTCTCTTTTGTAGAGATTAGCAGGTGTTCGCGAGGTCTCTTCAGGTACTCGCGTTATATTTTATACCTGCTTTGAGTTCTCCTTTGCAGAGATTAGCAGGTGTTCGCGAGTTCTCTTCAGGTACTCGCGTTATGTTTATACCTGCTTTGAATTCTCTTTTGTAGAGATTAGCAGGTGTTCGCGAGGTCTCTTCAGGTACTCGCGTTATATTTTATACCTGCTTTGATTTCTCCTTTGCAGAGATTAGCAGGTGTTCGCGAGTTCTCTTCAGGTACTCGCGTTATGTTTTATACCTGCTTTGAGTTCTCTTTTGCAGAGATTAGCAGGTGTTCGCGAGTTCTCTTCAGGTACTCGCGTTATGTTTTATACCTGCTTTGAGTTCTCTTTTGCAGAGATTAGCAGGTGTTCGCGAGTTCTCTTCAGGTACTCGCGTTATGTTTTATACCTGCTTTGAGTTCTCTTTTGCAGAGATTAGCAGGTGTTCGCGAGTTCTCTTCAGGTACTCGCGTTATGTTTTATACCTGCTTTGAGTTCTCTTTTGCAGAGATTAGCAGGTGTTCGCGAGTTCTCTTCAGGTACTCGCGTTATGTTTTATACCTGCTTTGAGTTCTCTTTTGCAGAGATTAGCAGGTGTTCGCGAGTTCTCTTCAGGTACTCGCGTTATGTTTTATACCTGCTTTGAGTTCTCTTTTGCAGAGATTAGCAGGTGTTCGCGAGTTCTCTTCAGGTACTCGCGTTATGTTTTATACCTGCTTTGAGTTCTCTTTTGCAGAGATTAGCAGGTGTTCGCGAGTTCTCTTCAGGTACTCGCGTTATGTTTTATACCTGCTTTGAGTTCTCTTTTGCAGAGATTAGCAGGTGTTCGCGAGTTCTCTTCAGGTACTCGCGTTATGTTTTATACCTGCTTTGAGTTCTCTTTTGCAGAGATTAGCAGGTGTTCGCGAGTTCTCTTCAGGTACTCGCGTTATGTTTTATACCTGCTTTGAGTTCTCTTTTGCAGAGATTAGCAGGTGTTCGCGAGGTCTCTTCAGGTACTCGCGTTATATTTTATACCTGCTTTGAGTTCTCTTTTGCAGAGATTAGCAGGTGTTCGCGAGTTCTCTTCAGGTACTCGCGTTATGTTTATACCTGCTTTGAGTTCTCTTTTGTAGAGATTAGCAGGTGTTCGCGAGGTCTCTTCAGGTACTCGCGTTATGTTTTATACCTGCTTTGAGTTCTCTTTTGCAGAGATTAGCAGGTGTTCGCGAGTTCTCTTCAGGTACTCGCGTTATGTTTTATACCTGCTTTGAGTTCTCTTTTGCAGAGATTAGCAGGTGTTCGCGAGTTCTCTTCAGGTACTCGCGTTATGTTTTATACCTGCTTTGAGTTCTCTTTTGCAGAGATTAGCAGGTGTTCGCGAGTTCTCTTCAGGTACTCGCGTTATGTTTTATACCTGCTTTGAGTTCTCTTTTGCAGAGATTAGCAGGTGTTCGCGAGTTCTCTTCAGGTACTCGCGTTATGTTTTATACCTGCTTTGAGTTCTCTTTTGCAGAGATTAGCAGGTGTTCGCGAGTTCTCTTCAGGTACTCGCGTTATGTTTTATACCTGCTTTGAGTTCTCTTTTGCAGAGATTAGCAGGTGTTCGCGAGTTCTCTTCAGGTACTCGCGTTATGTTTTATACCTGCTTTGAGTTCTCTTTTGCAGAGATTAGCAGGTGTTCGCGAGTTCTCTTCAGGTACTCGCGTTATGTTTTATACCTGCTTTGAGTTCTCTTTTGCAGAGATTAGCAGGTGTTCGCGAGTTCTCTTCAGGTACTCGCGTTATGTTTTATACCTGCTTTGAGTTCTCTTTTGCAGAGATTAGCAGGTGTTCGCGAGTTCTCTTCAGGTACTCGCGTTATGTTTTATACCTGCTTTGAGTTCTCTTTTGCAGAGATTAGCAGGTGTTCGCGAGGTCTCTTCAGGTACTCGCGTTATATTTTATACCTGCTTTGAGTTCTCTTTTGCAGAGATTAGCAGGTGTTCGCGAGTTCTCTTCAGGTACTCGCGTTATATTTTATACCTGCTTTGAGTTCTCTTTTGCAGAGATTAGCAGGTGTTCGCGAGTTCTCTTCAGGTACTCGCGTTATGTTTTATACCTGCTTTGAGTTCTCTTTTGCAGAGATTAGCAGGTGTTCGCGAGTTCTCTTCAGGTACTCGCGTTATGTTTTATACCTGCTTTGAGTTCTCTTTTGCAGAGATTAGCAGGTGTTCGCGAGTTCTCTTCAGGTACTCGCGTTATGTTTTATACCTGCTTTGAGTTCTCTTTTGCAGAGATTAGCAGGTGTTCGCGAGTTCTCTTCAGGTACTCGCGTTATGTTTTATACCTGCTTTGAGTTCTCTTTTGCAGAGATTAGCAGGTGTTCGCGAGTTCTCTTCAGGTACTCGCGTTATGTTTTATACCTGCTTTGAGTTCTCCTTTGCAGAGATTAGCAGGTGTTCGCGAGTTCTCTTCAGGTACTCGCGTTATGTTTTATACCTGCTTTGAATTCTCTTTTGCAGAGATTAGCAGGTGTTCGCGAGGTCTCTTCAGGTACTTTCGTTATATTTTATACCTGCTTTGAGTTCTCTTTGCAGAGATTAGCAGGTGTTCGCGAGTTCTCTTCAGGTACTCGCGTTATGTTTATACCTGCTTTGAATTCTCTTTTGCAGAGATTAGCAGGTGTTCGCGAGGTCTCTTCAGGTACTCGCGTTATATTTTATACCTGCTTTGATTTCTCCTTTGCAGAGATTAGCAGGTGTTCGCGAGTTCTCTTCAGGTACTCGCGTTATGTTTTATACCTGCTTTGAGTTCTCTTTTGCAGAGATTAGCAGGTGTTCGCGAGTTCTCTTCAGGTACTCGCGTTATGTTTTATACCTGCTTTGAGTTCTCTTTTGCAGAGATTAGCAGGTGTTCGCGAGTTCTCTTCAGGTACTCGCGTTATGTTTTATACCTGCTTTGAGTTCTCTTTTGCAGAGATTAGCAGGTGTTCGCGAGTTCTCTTCAGGTACTCGCGTTATGTTTTATACCTGCTTTGAGTTCTCTTTTGCAGAGATTAGCAGGTGTTCGCGAGTTCTCTTCAGGTACTCGCGTTATGTTTTATACCTGCTTTGAGTTCTCTTTTGCAGAGATTAGCAGGTGTTCGCGAGTTCTCTTCAGTACTCGCGTTATGTTTTATACCTGCTTTGAGTTCTTTTTTGCAGAGATTAGCAGGTGTTTGCGAGTTCTCTTCAGGTACTCGCGTTATGTTTTATACCTGCTTTGAGTTCTCCTTTGCAGAGATTAGCAGGTGTTCGCGAGTTCTCTTCAGGTACTCGCGTTATGTTTTATACCTGCTTTGAATTCTCTTTTGCAGAGATTAGCAGGTGTTCGCGAGGTCTCTTCAGGTACTCGCGTTATATTTTATACCTGCTTTGAGTTCTCCTTTGCAGAGATTAGCAGGTGTTCGCGAGTTCTCTTTAGGTACTCGCGTTATGTTTATACCTGCTTTGAATTCTCTTTTGTAGAGATTAGCAGGTGTTCGCGAGGTCTCTTCAGGTACTCGCGTTATATTTTATACCTGCTTTGATTTCTCCTTTGCAGAGATTAGCAGGTGTTCGCGAGTTCTCTTCAGGTACTCGCGTTATGTTTTATACCTGCTTTGAGTTCTCTTTTGCAGAGATTAGCAGGTGTTCGCGAGTTCTCTTCAGGTACTCGCGTTATGTTTTATACCTGCTTTGAGTTCTCTTTTGCAGAGATTAGCAGGTGTTCGCGAGTTCTCTTCATGTACTCGCGTTATGTTTTATACCTGCTTTGAGTTCTCTTTTGGAGAGATTAGCAGGTGTTGCGAGTTCTCTTCAGGTACTCGCGTTATGTTTTATACCTGCTTTGAGTTCTCCTTTGCAGAGATTAGCAGGTGTTCGCGAGTTCTCTTCAGGTACTCGCGTTATGTTTTATACCTGCTTTGAATTCTCTTTTGTAGAGATTAGCAGGTGTTCGCGAGGTCTCTTCAGGTACTCGCGTTATATTTTATACCTGCTTTGAGTTCTCCTTTGCAGAGATTAGCAGGTGTTCGCGAGTTCTCTTCAGGTACTCGCGTTATGTTTATACCTGCTTTGAATTCTCTTTTGTAGAGATTAGCAGGTGTTCGCGAGGTCTCTTCAGGTACTCGCGTTATATTTTATACCTGCTTTGATTTCTCCTTTGCAGAGATTAGCAGGTGTTCGCGAGTTCTCTTCAGGTACTCGCGTTATGTTTTATACCTGCTTTGAGTTCTCTTTTGCAGAGATTAGCAGGTGTTCGCGAGTTCTCTTCAGGTACTCGCGTTTTTTTATACCTGCTTTGAGTTCTCTTTTGCAGAGATTAGCAGGTGTTCGCGAGTTCTCTTCAGGTACTCGCGTTATGTTTTATACCTGCTTTGAGTTCTCTTTTGCAGAGATTAGCAGGTGTTCGCGAGTTCTCTTCAGGTACTCGCGTTATATTTTATACCTGCTTTGAGTTCTCTTTTGCAGAGATTAGCAGGTGTTCGCGAGGTCTCTTCAGGTACTCGCGTTATATTTTATACCTGCTTTGAGTTCTCTTTTGCAGAGATTAGCAGGTGTTCGCGAGGTCTCTTCAGGTACTCGCGTTATGTTTTATACCTGCTTTGAGTTCTCTTTTGCAGAGATTAGCAGGTGTTCGCGAGTTCTCTTCAGGTACTCGCGTTATGTTTTATACCTGCTTTGAGTTCTCTTTTGCAGAGATTAGCAGGTGTTCGCGAGTTCTCTTCAGGTACTCGCGTTATGTTTTATACCTGCTTTGAGTTCTCTTTTGCAGAGATTAGCAGGTGTTTGCGAGTTCTCTTCAGGTACTCGCGTTATGTTTTATACCTGCTTTGAGTTCTCCTTTGCAGAGATTAGCAGGTGTTCGCGAGTTCTCTTCAGGTACTCGCATTATGTTTTATACCTGCTTTGAATTCTCTTTTGTAGAGATTAGCAGGTGTTCGCGAGGTCTCTTCAGGTACTTTCGTTATATTTTATACCTGCTTTGAGTTCTCCTTTGCAGAGATTAGCAGGTGTTCACGAGTTCTCTTCAGGTACTCGCGTTATGTTTATACCTGCTTTGAATTATCTTTTGTAGAGATTAACAGATGTTCGCGAGGTCTCTTCAGGTACTCGCGTTTTATTTTATACCTGCTTTGATTTCTCCTTTGCAGAGATTAGCAGGTGTTCGCGAGTTCTCTTCAGGTACTCGCGTTATGTTTTATACCTGCTTTGAGTTCTCTTTTGCAGAGATTAGCAGGTGTTCGCGAGTTCTCTTCAGGTACTCGCGTTATGTTTTATACCTGCTTTGAGTTCTCTTTTGGAGAGATTAGCAGGTGTGTGCGAGTTCTCTTCAGGTACTCGCGTTATGTTTTATACCTGCTTTGAGTTCTCCTTTGCAGAGATTAGCAGTGTTCGCGAGTTCTCTTCAGGTACTCGCGTTATGTTTTATACCTGCTTTGAATTCTCGTTTGTAGAGATTAGCAGGTGTTCGCGAGGTCTCTTCAGGTACTCGCGTTATATTTTATACCTGCTTTGAGTTCTCCTTTGCAGAGATTAGCAGGTGTTCGCGAGTTCTCTTCAGGTACTCGCGTTATGTTTATACCTGCTTTGAATTCTCTTTTGTAGAGATTAACAGGTGTTCGCGAGGTCTCTTCAGGTACTCGCGTTATATTTTATACCTGCTTTGATTTCTCCTTTGCAGAGATTAGCAGGTGTTCGCGAGTTCTCTTCAGGTACTCGCGTTATGTTTTATACCTGCTTTGAGTTCTCTTTTGCAGAGATTAGCAGGTGTTCGCGAGTTCTCTTCAGGTACTCGCGTTTTTTTATACCTGCTTTGAGTTCTCTTTTGCAGAGATTAGCAGGTGTTCGCGAGTTCTCTTCAGGTACTCGCGTTATGTTTTATACCTGCTTTGAGTTCTCTTTTGCAGAGATTAGCAGGTGTTTGCGAGTTCTCTCAGGTACTCGCGTTATATTTTATACCTGCTTTGAGTTCTCTTTTGCAGAGATTAGCAGGTGTTCGCGAGGTCTCTTCAGGTACTCGCGTTATATTTTATACCTGCTTTGAGTTCTCTTTTGCAGAGATTAGCAGGTGTTCGCGAGGTCTCTTCAGGTACTCGCGTTATGTTTTATACCTGCTTTGAGTTCTCTTTTGTAGAGATTAGCAGGTGTTTGCGAGTTCTCTTCAGGTACTCGCGTTATGTTTTATACCTGCTTTGAGTTCTCTCTTGCAGAGATTAGCAGGTGTTCGCGAGTTCTCTTCATGTACTCGCGTTATGTTTTATACCTGCTTTGAGTTCTCTTTTGCAGAGATTAGCAGGTGTTTGCGAGTTCTCTTCAGGTACTCGCGTTATGTTTTATACCTGCTTTGAGTTCTCCTTTGCAGAGATTAGCAGGTGTTCGCGAGTTCTCTTCAGGTACTCGCATTATGTTTTATACCTGCTTTGAATTCTCGTTTGTAGAGATTAGCAGGTGTTCGCGAGGTCTCTTCAGGTACTTTCGTTATATTTTATACCTGCTTTGAGTTCTCCTTTGCAGAGATTAGCAGGTGTTCACGAGTTCTCTTCAGGTACTCGCGTTATGTTTATACCTGCTTTGAATTATCTTTTGTAGAGATTAACAGATGTTCGCGAGGTCTTTTCAGGTACTCGCGTTTATTTTATACCTGCTTTGATTTCTCCTTTGCAGAGATTAGCAGGTGTTCGCGAGTTCTCTTCAGGTACTCGCGTTATGTTTTATACCTGCTTTGAGTTCTCTTTTGCAGAGATTAGCAGGTGTTCGCGAGTTCTCTTCAGGTACTCGCGTTATGTTTTATACCTGCTTTGAGTTCTCTTTTGCAGAGATTAGCAGGTGTGTGCGAGTTCTCTTCAGGTACTCGCGTTATGTTTTATACCTGCTTTGAGTTCTCTTTTGCAGAGATTAGCAGTGTTCGCGAGTTCTCTTCAGGTACTCGAATTAAGTTTTATACCTGCTTTGAATTCTCGTTTGTAGAGATTAGCAGGTGTTCGCGAGGTCTCTTCAGGTACTTTCGTTATATTTTATACCTGCTTTGAGTTCTCCTTTGCAGAGATTAGCAGGTGTTCGCGAGTTCTCTTCAGGTACTCGCGTTATGTTTATACCTGCTTTGAATTCTCTTTTGTAGAGATTAACAGATGTTCGCGAGTCTCTTCAGGTACTCGCGTTATATTTTATACCTGCTTTGATTTCTCCTTTGCAGAGATTAGCAGGTGTTCGCGAGTTCTCTTCAGGTACTCGCGTTATGTTTTATACCTGCTTTGAGTTCTCTTTTGCAGAGATTAGCAGGTGTTCGCGAGTTCTCTTCAGGTACTCGCGTTTTTTTATACCTGCTTTGAGTTCTCTTTTGCAGAGATTAGCAGGTGTTCGCGAGTTCTCTTCAGGTACTCGCGTTATGTTTTATACCTGCTTTGAGTTCTCTTTTGCAGAGATTAGCAGGTGTTTGCGAGTTCTCTCAGGTACTCGCGTTATATTTTATACCTGCTTTGAGTTCTCTTTTGCAGAGATTAGCAGGTGTTCGCGAGGTCTCTTCAGGTACTCGCGTTATATTTTATACCTGCTTTGAGTTCTCTTTTGCAGAGATTAGCAGGTGTTCGCGAGGTCTCTTCAGGTACTCGCGTTATGTTTTATACCTGCTTTGAGTTCTCTTTTGTAGAGATTAGCAGGTGTTTGCGAGTTCTCTTCAGGTACTCGCGTTATGTTTTATACCTGCTTTGAGTTCTCTTTGCAGAGATTAGCAGGTGTTCGCGAGTTCTCTTCAGGTACTCGCGTTATGTTTTATACCTGCTTTGAGTTCTCTTTTGCAGAGATTAGCAGGTGTTCGCGAGTTCTCTTCAGGTACTCGCGTTATGTTTTATACCTGCTTTGAGTTCTCCTTTGCAGAGATTAGCAGGTGTTCGCGAGTTCTCTTCAGGTACTCGCATTATGTTTTATACCTGCTTTGAATTCTCGTTTGTAGAGATTAGCAGGTGTTCGCGAGGTCTCTTCAGGTACTTTCGTTATATTTTATACCTGCTTTGAGTTCTCCTTTGCAGAGATTAGCAGGTGTTCACGAGTTCTCTTCAGGTACTCGCGTTATGTTTATACCTGCTTTGAATTATCTTTTGTAGAGATTAGCAGATGTTCCGAGGTCTTTTCAGGTACTCGCGTTTTATTTTATACCTGCTTTGATTTCTCCTTTGCAGAGATTAGCAGGTGTTCGCGAGTTCTCTTCAGGTACTCGCGTTATGTTTTATACCTGCTTTGAGTTCTCTTTTGCAGAGATTAGCAGGTATTCGCGAGTTCTCTTCAGGTACTCGCGTTATGTTTTATACCTGCTTTGAGTTCTCTTTTGCAGAGATTAGCAGGTGTTCGCGAGTTCTCTTCAGGTACTCGCGTTATGTTTTATACCTGCTTTGAGTTCTCTTTTGCAGAGATTAGCAGGTGTTTGCGAGTTCTCTTCAGGTACTCGCGTTATGTTTTATACCTGCTTTGAGTTCTCTTTTGCAGAGATTAGCAGGTGTTCGCGAGTTCTCTTCAGGTACTCGCGTTATGTTTTATACCTGCTTTGAGTTCTCTTTTGCAGAGATTAGCAGGTGTTCGCGAGTTCTCTTCAGGTACTCGCGTTATGTTTTATACCTGCTTTGAGTTCTCTTTTGCAGAGATTAGCAGGTGTTTGCGAGTTCTCTTCAGGTACTCGCGTTATGTTTATACCTGCTTTGAGTTCTCTTTTGCAGAGATTAGCAGGTGTTCGCGAGTTCTCTTCAGGTACTCGCGTTATGTTTTATACCTGCTTTGAATTCTCTTTTGTAGAGATTAGCAGGTGTTCGCGAGGTCTCTTCAGGTACTCGCGTTATATTTTATACCTGCTTTGAGTTCTCCTTTGCAGAGATTAGCAGGTGTTCGCGAGTTCTCTTCAGGTACTCGCGTTATGTTTATACCTGCTTTGAATTCTCTTTTGTAGAGATTAGCAGGTGTTCGCGAGGTCTCTTCAGGTACTCGCGTTATATTTTATACCTGCTTTGATTTCTCCTTTGCAGAGATTAGCAGGTGTTCGCGAGTTCTCTTCAGGTACTCGCGTTATGTTTTATACCTGCTTTGAGTTCTCTTTTGCAGAGATTAGCAGGTGTTCGCGAGGTCTCTTCAGGTACTCGCGTTATGTTTTATACCTGCTTTGAGTTCTCTTTTGCAGAGATTAGCAGTGTTCGCGAGTTCTCTTCAGGTACTCGCGTTATGTTTTATACCTGCTTTGAGTTCTCTTTTGCAGAGATTAGCAGGTGTTCGCGAGTTCTCTTCAGGTACTCGCGTTATGTTTTATACCTGCTTTGAGTTCTCTTTTGCAGAGATTAGCAGGTGTTTGCGAGTTCTCTTCAGGTACTCGCGTTATGTTTTATACCTGCTTTGAGTTCTCCTTTGCAGAGATTAGCAGGTGTTCGCGAGTTCTCTTCAGGTACTCGCGTTATGTTTTATACCTGCTTTGAATTCTCTTTTGTAGAGATTAGCAGGTGTTCGCGAGGTCTCTTCAGGTACTTTCGTTATATTTTATACCTGCTTTGAGTTCTCCTTTGCAGAGATTAGCAGGTGTTCGCGAGTTCTCTTCAGGTACTCGCGTTATGTTTATACCTGCTTTGAATTCTCTTTTGTAGAGATTAGCAGGTGTTCGCGAGGTCTCTTCAGGTACTCGCGTTATATTTTATACCTGCTTTGATTTCTCCTTTGCAGAGATTAGCAGGTGTTCGCGAGTTCTCTTCAGGTACTCGCGTTATGTTTTATACCTGCTTTGAGTTCTCTTTTGCAGAGATTAGCAGGTGTTCGCGAGTTCTCTTCAGGTACTCGCGTTATGTTTTATACCTGCTTTGAGTTCTCTTTTGCAGAGATTAGCAGGTGTTCGCGAGTTCTCTTCAGGTACTCGCGTTATGTTTTATACCTGCTTTGAGTTCTCTTTTGCAGAGATTAGCAGGTGTTCGCGAGTTCTCTTCAGGTACTCGCGTTATGTTTTATACCTGCTTTGAGTTCTCTTTTGCAGAGATTAGCAGGTGTTCGCGAGTTCTCTTCAGGTACTCGCGTTATGTTTTATACCTGCTTTGAGTTCTCTTTTGCAGAGATTAGCAGGTGTTCGCGAGTTCTCTTCAGGTACTCGCGTTATGTTTTATACCTGCTTTGAGTTCTCTTTTGCAGAGATTAGCAGGTGTTCGCGAGTTCTCTTCAGGTACTCGCGTTATGTTTTATACCTGCTTTGAGTTCTCTTTTGCAGAGATTAGCAGGTGTTCGCGAGTTCTCTTCAGGTACTCGCGTTATGTTTTATACCTGCTTTGAGTTCTCTTTTGCAGAGATTAGCAGGTGTTCGCGAGTTCTCTTCAGGTACTCGCGTTATGTTTTATACCTGCTTTGAGTTCTCTTTTGCAGAGATTAGCAGGTGTTCGCGAGTTCTCTTCAGGTACTCGCGTTATGTTTTATACCTGCTTTGAGTTCTCTTTTGCAGAGATTAGCAGGTGTTCGCGAGTTCTCTTCAGGTACTCGCGTTATGTTTTATACCTGCTTTGAGTTCTCTTTTGCAGAGATTAGCAGGTGTTTGCGAGTTCTCTTCAGGTACTCGCGTTATGTTTTATACCTGCTTTGAGTTCTCTTTTGCAGAGATTAGCAGGTGTTCGCGAGTTCTCTTCAGGTACTCGCGTTATGTTTTATACCTGCTTTGAGTTCTCTTTTGTAGAGATTAGCAGGTGTTCGCGAGGTCTCTTCAGGTACTCGCGTTATATTTTATACCTGCTTTGAGTTCTCTTTTGCAGAGATTAGCAGGTGTTCGCGAGTTCTCTTCAGGTACTCGCGTTATATTTTATACCTGCTTTGAGTTCTCTTTTGCAGAGATTAGCAGGTGTTCGCGAGGTCTCTTCAGGTACTCGCGTTATGTTTTATACCTGCTTTGAGTTCTCTTTTGCAGAGATTAGCAGGTGTTCGCGAGTTCTCTTCAGGTACTCGCGTTATGTTTTATACCTGCTTTGAGTTCTCTTTTGCAGAGATTAGCAGGTGTTCGCGAGTTCTCTTCAGGTACTCGCGTTATGTTTTATACCTGCTTTGAGTTCTCTTTTGCAGAGATTAGCAGGTGTTCGCGAGTTCTCTTCAGGTACTCGCGTTATGTTTTATACCTGCTTTGAGTTCTCTTTTGCAGAGATTAGCAGGTGTTTGCGAGTTCTCTTCAGGTACTCGCGTTATGTTTTATACCTGCTTTGAGTTCTCCTTTGCAGAGATTAGCAGGTGTTCGCGAGTTCTCTTCAGGTACTCGCGTTATGTTTTATACCTGCTTTGAGTTCTCTTTTGCAGAGATTAGCAGGTGTTCGCGAGGTCTCTTCAGGTACTCGCGTTATATTTTATACCTGCTTTGAGTTCTCTTTGCAGAGATTAGCAGGTGTTCGCGAGTTCTCTTCAGGTACTCGCGTTATGTTTATACCTGCTTTGAGTTCTCTTTTGCAGAGATTAGCAGGTGTTCGCGAGGTCTCTTCAGGTACTCGCGTTATATTTTATACCTGCTTTGATTTCTCCTTTGCAGAGATTAGCAGGTGTTCGCGAGTTCTCTTCAGGTACTCGCGTTATGTTTTATACCTGCTTTGAGTTCTCTTTTGCAGAGATTAGCAGGTGTTCGCGAGTTCTCTTCAGGTACTCGCGTTATGTTTTATACCTGCTTTGAGTTCTCTTTTGCAGAGATTAGCAGGTGTTCGCGAGTTCTCTTCAGGTACTCGCGTTATGTTTTATACCTGCTTTGAGTTCTCTTTTGCAGAGATTAGCAGGTGTTCGCGAGTTCTCTTCAGGTACTCGCGTTATGTTTTATACCTGCTTTGAGTTCTCCTTTGCAGAGATTAGCAGGTGTTCGCGAGTTCTCTTCAGGTACTCGCGTTATGTTTTATACCTGCTTTGAGTTCTCTTTTGCAGAGATTAGCAGGTGTTCGCGAGTTCTCTTCAGGTACTCGCGTTATGTTTTATACCTGCTTTGAGTTCTTTTTTGCAGAGATTAGCAGGTGTTTGCGAGTTCTCTTCAGGTACTCGCGTTATGTTTTATACCTGCTTTGAGTTCTCCTTTGCAGAGATTAGCAGGTGTTCGCGAGTTCTCTTCAGGTACTCGCGTTATGTTTTATACCTGCTTTGAATTCTCGTTTGTAGAGATTAGCAGGTGTTCGCGAGGTCTCTTCAGGTACTTTCGTTATATTTTATACCTGCTTTGAGTTCTCTTTGCAGAGATTAGCAGGTGTTCACGAGTTCTCTTCAGGTACTCGCGTTATGTTTATACCTGCTTTGAATTCTCTTTTGTAGAGATTAGCAGATGTTCGCGAGGTCTCTTCAGGTACTCGCGTTATATTTTATACCTGCTTTGATTTCTCCTTTGCAGAGATTAGCAGGTGTTCGCGAGTTCTCTTCAGGTACTCGCGTTATGTTTTATACCTGCTTTGAGTTCTCTTTTGCAGAGATTAGCAGGTATTCGCGAGTTCTCTTCAGGTACTCGCGTTATGTTTTATACCTGCTTTGAGTTCTCTTTTGCAGAGATTAGCAGGTGTTCGCGAGTTCTCTTCAGGTACTCGCGTTATGTTTTATACCTGCTTTGAGTTCTCTTTTGCAGAGATTAGCAGGTGTTTGCGAGTTCTCTTCAGGTACTCGCGTTATGTTTTATACCTGCTTTGAGTTCTCCTTTGCAGAGATTAGCAGGTGTTCGCGAGTTCTCTTCAGGTACTCGCGTTATGTTTTATACCTGCTTTGAGTTCTCTTTTGCAGAGATTAGCAGGTGTTCGCGAGTTCTCTTCAGGTACTCGCGTTATGTTTTATACCTGCTTTGAGTTCTTTTTGCAGAGATTAGCAGGTGTTTGTGAGTTCTCTTCAGGTACTCGCGTTATGTTTTATACCTGCTTTGAGTTCTCCTTTGCAGAGATTAGCAGGTGTTCGCGAGTTCTCTTCAGGTACTCGCATTATGTTTTATACCTGCTTTGAATTCTCTTTTGTAGAGATTAGCAGGTGTTCGCGAGGTCTCTTCAGGTACTTTCGTTATATTTTATACCTGCTTTGAGTTCTCCTTTGCAGAGATTAGCAGGTGTTCGCGAGTTCTCTTCAGGTACTCGCGTTATGTTTATACCTGCTTTGAATTCTCTTTTGTAGAGATTAGCAGATGTTCGCGAGGTCTCTTCAGGTACTCGCGTTATATTTTATACCTGCTTTGATTTCTCCTTTGCAGAGATTAGCAGGTGTTCGCGAGTTCTCTTCAGGTACTCGCGTTATGTTTTATACCTGCTTTGAGTTCTCTTTTGCAGAGATTAGCAGGTGTTCGCGAGTTCTCTTCAGGTACTCGCGTTATGTTTTATACCTGCTTTGAGTTCTCTTTTGCAGAGATTAGCAGGTGTTCGCGAGTTCTCTTCATGTACTCGCGTTATGTTTTATACCTTCTTTGAGTTCTCTTTTGGAGAGATTAGCAGGTGTGTGCGAGTTCTCTTCAGGTACTCGCGTTATGTTTTATACCTGCTTTGAGTTCTCCTTTGCAGAGATTAGCAGTGTTCGCGAGTTCTCTTCAGGTACTCGAATTATGTTTTATACCTGCTTTGAATTCTCGTTTGTAGAGATTAGCAGGTGTTCGCGAGGTCTCTTCAGGTACTTTCGTTATATTTTATACCTGCTTTGAGTTCTCCTTTGCAGAGATTAGCAGGTGTTCACGAGTTCTCTTTAGGTACTCGCGCTATGTTTATACCTGCTTTGAATTATCTTTTGTAGAGATTAACAGATGTTCGCGAGGTCTCTTCAGGTACTCGCGTTATATTTTATACCTGCTTTGATTTCTCCTTTGCAGAGATTAGCCGGTGTTCGCGAGTTCTCTTCAGGTACTCGCGTTATGTTTTATACCTGCTTTGAGTTCTCTTTTGCAGAGATTAGCAGGTGTTCCCGAGTTCTCTTCAGGTACTCGCATTTTTCTATACCTGCTTTGAGTTCTCTTTTGCAGAGATTAGCAGGTGTTCGCGAGTTCTCTTCAGGTACTCGCGTTATGTTTTATACCTGCTTTGAGTTCTCTTTTGCAGAGATTAGCAGGTGTTTGCGAGTTCTCTCAGGTACTCGCGTTATATTTTATACCTGCTTTGAGTTCTCTTTTGCAGAGATTAGCAGGTGTTCGCGAGGTCTCTTCAGGTACTCGCGTTATATTTTATACCTGCTTTGAGTTCTCTTTTGCAGATATTAGCAGGTGTTCGCGAGGTCTCTTCAGGTACTCGCGTTATGTTTTATACCTGCTTTGAGTTCTCTTTTGTAGAGATTAGCAGGTGTTTGCGAGTTCTCTTCAGGTACTCGCGTTATGTTTTATACCTGCTTTGAGTTCTCTCTTGCAGAGATTAGCAGGTGTTCGCGAGTTCTCTTCATGTACTCACGTTATGTTTTATACCTGCTTTGAGTTCTCTTTTGCAGAGATTAGCAGGTGTTTGTGAGTTCTCTTCAGGTACTCGCGTTATGTTTTATACCTGCTTTGAGTTCTCCTTTGCAGAGATTAGCAGGTGTTCGCGAGTTCTCTTCAGGTACTCGCATTATGTTTTATACCTGCTTTGAATTCTCTTTTGTAGAGATTAGCAGGTGTTCGCGAGGTCTCTTCAGGTACTTTCGTTATATTTTATACCTGCTTTGAGTTCTCCTTTGCAGAGATTAGCAGGTGTTCACGAGTTCTCTTCAGGTACTCGCGTTATGTTTATACCTGCTTTGAATTCTCTTTTGTAGAGATTAACAGATGTTCCGAGGTCTTTTCAGGTACTCGCGTTTTATTTTATACCTGCTTTGATTTCTCTTTTGCAGAGATTAGCAGGTGTTCGCGAGTTCTCTTCAGGTACTCGCGTTATGTTTTATACCTGCTTTGAGTTCTCTTTTGCAGAGATTAGCAGGTGTTCGCGAGTTCTCTTCATGTACTCGCGTTATGTTTTATACCTTCTTTGAGTTCTCTTTTGCAGAGATTAGCAGGTGTGTGCGAGTTCTCTTCAGGTACTCGCGTTATGTTTTATACCTGCTTTGAGTTCTCCTTTGCAGAGATTAGCAGTGTTCGCGAGTTCTCTTCAGGTACTCGAATTATGTTTTATACCTGCTTTGAATTCTCGTTTGTAGAGATTAGCAGGTGTTCGCGAGGTCTCTTCAGGTACTTTCGTTATATTTTATACCTGCTTTGAGTTCTCTTTTGCAGAGATTAGCAGGTGTTCGCGAGTTCTCTTTAGGTACTCGCGTTATGTTTATACCTGCTTTGAATTATCTTTTGTAGAGATTAACAGATGTTCGCGAGGTCTCTTCAGGTACTCGCGTTATATTTTATACCTGCTTTGATTTCTCCTTTGCAGAGATTAGCAGGTGTTCGCGAGTTCTCTTCAGGTACTCGCGTTATGTTTTATACCTGCTTTGAGTTCTCTTTTGCAGAGATTAGCAGGTGTTCCCGAGTTCTCTTCAGGTACTCGCGTTTTTTATACCTGCTTTGAGTTCTCTTTTGCAGAGATTAGCAGGTGTTCGCGAGTTCTCTTCAGGTACTCGCGTTATGTTTTATACCTGCTTTGAGTTCTCTTTTGCAGAGATTAGCAGGTGTTTGCGAGTTCTCTCAGGTACTCGCGTTATATTTTATACCTGCTTTGAGTTCTCTTTTGCAGAGATTAGCAGGTGTTCGCGAGGTCTCTTCAGGTACTCGCGTTATATTTTATACCTGCTTTGAGTTCTCTTTTGCAGAGATTAGCAGGTGTTCGCGAGGTCTCTTCAAGTACTCGCGTTATGTTTTATACCTGCTTTGAGTTCTCTTTTGTAGAGATTAGCAGGTGTTTGCGAGTTCTCTTCAGGTACTCGCGTTATGTTTTATACCTGCTTTGAGTTCTCTCTTGCAGAGATTAGCAGGTGTTCGCGAGTTCTCTTCATGTACTCGCGTTATGTTTTATACCTGCTTTGAGTTCTCTTTTGCAGAGATTAGCAGGTGTTTGCGAGTTCTCTTCAGGTACTCGCGTTATGTTTTATACCTGCTTTGAGTTCTCCTTTGCAGAGATTAGCAGGTGTTCGCGAGTTCTCTTCAGGTACTCGCATTATGTTTTATACCTGCTTTGAATTCTCGTTTGTAGAGATTAGCAGGTGTTCGCGAGGTCTCTTCAGGTACTTTCGTTATATTTTATACCTGCTTTGAGTTCTCCTTTGCAGAGATTAGCAGGTGTTCACGAGTTCTCTTCAGGTACTCGCGTTATGTTTATACCTGCTTTGAATTATCTTTTGTAGAGATTAACAGATGTTCGCGAGGTCTCTTCAGGTACTCGCGTTTTATTTTATACCTGCTTTGATTTCTCCTTTGCAGAGATTAGCCGGTGTTCGCGAGTTCTCTTCAGGTACTCGCGTTATGTTTTATACCTGCTTTGAGTTCTCTTTTGCAGAGATTAGCAGGTGTTCGCGAGTTCTCTTCAGGTACTCGCGTTATGTTTTATACCTGCTTTGAGTTCTCTTTTGCAGAGATTAGCAGGTGTTCGCGAGTTCTCTTCAGGTACTCGCGTTATGTTTTATACCTGCTTTGAGTTCTCTTTTGCAGAGATTAGCAGGTGTTTGCGAGTTCTCTTCAGGTACTCGCGTTATGTTTTATACCTGCTTTGAGTTCTCTTTTGCAGAGATTAGCAGGTGTTCGCGAGTTCTCTTCAGGTACTCGCGTTATGTTTTATACCTGCTTTGAGTTCTCTTTTGCAGAGATTAGCAGGTGTTCGCGAGTTCTCTTCAGGTACTCGCGTTATGTTTTATACCTGCTTTGAGTTCTCTTTTGCAGAGATTAGCAGGTGTTCGCGAGTTCTCTTCAGGTACTCGCGTTATGTTTTATACCTGCTTTGAGTTCTCCTTTGCAGAGATTAGCAGGTGTTCGCGAGTTCTCTTCAGGTACTCGCGTTATGTTTTATACCTGCTTTGAATTCTCTTTTGTAGAGATTAGCAGGTGTTCGCGAGGTCTCTTCAGGTACTCGCGTTATATTTTATACCTGCTTTGAGTTCTCCTTTGCAGAGATTAGCAGGTGTTCGCGAGTTCTCTTCAGGTACTCGCGTTATGTTTATACCTGCTTTGAATTCTCTTTTGTAGAGATTAGCAGGTGTTCGCGAGGTCTCTTCAGGTACTCGCGTTATATTTTATACCTGCTTTGATTTCTCCTTTGCAGAGATTAGCAGGTGTTCGCGAGTTCTCTTCAGGTACTCGCGTTATGTTTTATACCTGCTTTGAGTTCTCTTTTGCAGAGATTAGCAGGTGTTCGCGAGGTCTCTTCAGGTACTCGCGTTATGTTTTATACCTGCTTTGAGTTCTCTTTTGCAGAGATTAGCAGGTGTTCGCGAGTTCTCTTCAGGTACTCGCGTTATGTTTTATACCTGCTTTGAGTTCTCTTTTGCAGAGATTAGCAGGTGTTCGCGAGTTCTCTTCAGGTACTCGCGTTATGTTTTATACCTGCTTTGAGTTCTCTTTTGCAGAGATTAGCAGGTGTTCGCGAGTTCTCTTCAGGTACTCGCGTTATGTTTTATACCTGCTTTGAGTTCTCCTTTGCAGAGATTAGCAGGTGTTCGCGAGTTCTCTTCAGGTACTCGCATTATGTTTTATACCTGCTTTGAATTCTCTTTTGTAGAGATTAGCAGGTGTTCGCGAGGTCTCTTCAGGTACTTTCGTTATATTTTATACCTGCTTTGAGTTCTCTTTTGCAGAGATTAGCAGGTGTTCGCGAGTTCTCTTCAGGTACTCGCGTTATGTTTATACCTGCTTTGAATTCTCTTTTGTAGAGATTAACAGGTGTTCGCGAGGTCTCTTCAGGTACTCGCGTTATATTTTATACCTGCTTTGATTTCTCCTTTGCAGAGATTAGCAGGTGTTCGCGAGTTCTCTTCAGGTACTCGCGTTATGTTTTATACCTGCTTTGAGTTCTCTTTTGCAGAGATTAGCAGGTGTTCGCGAGTTCTCTTCAGGTACTCGCGTTATATTTTATACCTGCTTTGAGTTCTCTTTTGCAGAGATTAGCAGGTGTTCGCGAGTTCTCTTCAGGTACTCGCGTTATGTTTTATACCTGCTTTGAGTTCTCTTTTGCAGAGATTAGCAGGTGTTCGCGAGTTCTCTTCAGGTACTCGCGTTATATTTTATACCTGCTTTGAGTTCTCTTTTGCAGAGATTAGCAGGTGTTCGCGAGTTCTCTTCAGGTACTCGCGTTATGTTTTATACCTGCTTTGAGTTCTCTTTTGCAGAGATTAGCAGGTGTTCGCGAGTTCTCTTCAGGTACTCGCGTTATGTTTTATACCTGCTTTGAGTTCTCTTTTGCAGAGATTAGCAGGTGTTCGCGAGTTCTCTTCATGTACTCGCGTTATGTTTTATACCTGCTTTGAGTTCTCTTTTGCAGAGATTAGCAGGTGTTCGCGAGTTCTCTTCAGGTACTCGCGTTATGTTTTATACCTGCTTTGAGTTCTCCTTTGCAGAGATTAGCAGGTGTTCGCGAGTTCTCTTCAGGTACTCGCGTTATGTTTTATACCTGCTTTGAGTTCTCTTTTGCAGAGATTAGCAGGTGTTCGCGAGGTCTCTTCAGGTACTCGCGTTATATTTTATACCTGCTTTGAGTTCTCCTTTGCAGAGATTAGCAGGTGTTCGCGAGTTCTCTTCAGGTACTCGCGTTATGTTTATACCTGCTTTGAGTTCTCTTTTGCAGAGATTAGCAGGTGTTCGCGAGTTCTCTTCAGGTACTCGCGTTATATTTTATACCTGCTTTGAGTTCTCCTTTGCAGAGATTAGCAGGTGTTCGCGAGTTCTCTTCAGGTACTCGCGTTATGTTTTATACCTGCTTTGAGTTCTCTTTTGCAGAGATTAGCAGGTGTTCGCGAGTTCTCTTCAGGTACTCGCGTTATGTTTTATACCTGCTTTGAGTTCTCTTTTGCAGAGATTAGCAGGTGTTCGCGAGTTCTCTTCAGGTACTCGCGTTATGTTTTATACCTGCTTTGAGTTCTCTTTTGCAGAGATTAGCAGGTGTTCGCGAGTTCTCTTCAGGTACTCGCGTTATGTTTTATACCTGCTTTGAGTTCTCTTTTGCAGAGATTAGCAGGTGTTCGCGAGTTCTCTTCAGGTACTCGCGTTATGTTTTATACCTGCTTTGAGTTCTCTTTTGCAGAGATTAGCAGGTGTTCGCGAGTTCTCTTCAGGTACTCGCGTTATGTTTTATACCTGCTTTGAGTTCTCTTTTGCAGAGATTAGCAGGTGTTCGCGAGTTCTCTTCAGGTACTCGCGTTATGTTTTATACCTGCTTTGAGTTCTCTTTTGCAGAGATTAGCAGGTGTTCGCGAGTTCTCTTCAGGTACTCGCGTTATGTTTTATACCTGCTTTGAGTTCTCTTTTGCAGAGATTAGCAGGTGTTCGCGAGTTCTCTTCAGGTACTCGCGTTATGTTTTATACCTGCTTTGAGTTCTCTTTTGCAGAGATTAGCAGGTGTTCGCGAGTTCTCTTCAGGTACTCGCGTTATGTTTTATACCTGCTTTGAGTTCTCTTTTGCAGAGATTAGCAGGTGTTCGCGAGTTCTCTTCAGGTACTCGCGTTATGTTTTATACCTGCTTTGAGTTCTCTTTTGCAGAGATTAGCAGGTGTTCGCGAGTTCTCTTCAGGTACTCGCGTTATGTTTTATACCTGCTTTGAGTTCTCTTTTGCAGAGATTAGCAGGTGTTCGCGAGTTCTCTTCAGGTACTCGCGTTATGTTTTATACCTGCTTTGAGTTCTCTTTTGCAGAGATTAGCAGGTGTTCGCGAGGTCTCTTCAGGTACTCGCGTTATATTTTATACCTGCTTTGAGTTCTCTTTTGCAGAGATTAGCAGGTGTTCGCGAGTTCTCTTCAGGTACTCGCGTTATATTTTATACCTGCTTTGAGTTCTCTTTTGCAGAGATTAGCAGGTGTTCGCGAGGTCTCTTCAGGTACTCGCGTTATGTTTTATACCTGCTTTGAGTTCTCTTTTGCAGAGATTAGCAGGTGTTCGCGAGTTCTCTTCAGGTACTCGCGTTATGTTTTATACCTGCTTTGAGTTCTCTTTTGCAGAGATTAGCAGGTGTTCGCGAGTTCTCTTCAGGTACTCGCGTTATGTTTTATACCTGCTTTGAGTTCTCTTTTGCAGAGATTAGCAGGTGTTCGCGAGTTCTCTTCAGGTACTCGCGTTATGTTTTATACCTGCTTTGAGTTCTTTTTTGCAGAGATTAGCAGGTGTTTGCGAGTTCTCTTCAGGTACTCGCGTTATGTTTTATACCTGCTTTGAGTTCTCCTTTGCAGAGATTAGCAGGTGTTCGCGAGTTCTCTTCAGGTACTCGCGTTATGTTTTATACCTGCTTTGAATTCTCGTTTGTAGAGATTAGCAGGTGTTCGCGAGGTCTCTTCAGGTACTCGCGTTATATTTTATACCTGCTTTGAGTTCTCTTTGCAGAGATTAGCAGGTGTTCGCGAGTTCTCTTCAGGTACTCGCGTTATGTTTATACCTGCTTTGAATTATCTTTTGTAGAGATTAGCAGGTGTTCGCGAGGTCTCTTCAGGTACTCGCGTTATATTTTATACCTGCTTTGATTTCTCCTTTGCAGAGATTAGCAGGTGTTCGCGAGTTCTCTTCAGGTACTCGCGTTATGTTTTATACCTGCTTTGAGTTCTCTTTTGCAGAGATTAGCAGGTGTTCGCGAGTTCTCTTCAGGTACTCGCGTTATGTTTTATACCTGCTTTGAGTTCTCTTTTGCAGAGATTAGCAGGTGTTCGCGAGTTCTCTTCAGGTACTCGCGTTATGTTTTATACCTGCTTTGAGTTCTCTTTTGCAGAGATTAGCAGGTGTTTGCGAGTTCTCTTCAGGTACTCGCGTTATGTTTTATACCTGCTTTGAGTTCTCCTTTGCAGAGATTAGCAGGTGTTCGCGAGTTCTCTTCAGGTACTCGCGTTATGTTTTATACCTGCTTTGAGTTCTCTTTTGCAGAGATTAGCAGGTGTTCGCGAGTTCTCTTCATGTACTCGCGTTATGTTTTATACCTGCTTTGAGTTCTTTTTTGCAGAGATTAGCAGGTGTTTGCGAGTTCTCTTCAGGTACTCGCGTTATGTTTTATACCTGCTTTGAGTTCTCCTTTGCAGAGATTAGCAGGTGTTCGCGAGTTCTCTTCAGGTACTCGCATTATGTTTTATACCTGCTTTGAATTCTCGTTTGTAGAGATTAGCAGGTGTTCGCGAGGTCTCTTCAGGTACTTTCGTTATATTTTATACCTGCTTTGAGTTCTCCTTTGCAGAGATTAGCAGGTGTTCACGAGTTCTCTTCAGGTACTCGCGTTATGTTTATACCTGCTTTGAATTATCTTTTGTAGAGATTAACAGATGTTCGCGAGGTCTCTTCAGGTACTCGCGTTATATTTTATACCTGCTTTGATTTCTCCTTTGCAGAGATTAGCCGGTGTTCGCGAGTTCTCTTCAGGTACTCGCGTTATGTTTTATACCTGCTTTGAGTTCTCTTTTGCAGAGATTAGCAGGTATTCGCGAGTTCTCTTCAGGTACTCGCGTTATGTTTTATACCTGCTTTGAGTTCTCTTTTGCAGAGATTAGCAGGTGTTCGCGAGTTCTCTTCATGTACTCGCGTTATGTTTTATACCTGCTTTGAGTTCTCTTTTGGAGAGATTAGCAGGTGTGTGCGAGTTCTCTTCAGGTACTCGCGTTATGTTTTATACCTGCTTTGAGTTCTCCTTTGCAGAGATTAGCAGTGTTCGCGAGTTCTCTTCAGGTACTCGCGTTAAGTTTTATACCTGCTTTGAATTCTCGTTTGTAGAGATTAGCAGGTGTTCGCGAGGTCTCTTCAGGTACTTTCGTTATATTTTATACCTGCTTTGAGTTCTCCTTTGCAGAGATTAGCAGGTGTTCGCGAGTTCTCTTCAGGTACTCGCGCTATGTTTATACCTGCTTTGAATTATCTTTTGTAGAGATTAGCAGATGTTCGCGAGGTCTCTTCAGGTACTCGCGTTATATTTTATACCTGCTTTGATTTCTCCTTTGCAGAGATTAGCAGGTGTTCGCGAGTTCTCTTCAGGTACTCGCGTTATGTTTTATACCTGCTTTGAGTTCTCTTTTGCAGAGATTAGCAGGTGTTCCGAGTTCTCTTCAGGTACTCGCGTTTTTTATACCTGCTTTGAGTTCTCTTTTGCAGAGATTAGCAGGTGTTCGCGAGTTCTCTTCAGGTACTCGCGTTATGTTTTATACCTGCTTTGAGTTCTCTTTTGCAGAGATTAGCAGGTGTTTGCGAGTTCTCTCAGGTACTCGCGTTATATTTTATACCTGCTTTGAGTTCTCTTTTGCAGAGATTAGCAGGTGTTCGCGAGGTCTCTTCAGGTACTCGCGTTATATTTTATACCTGCTTTGAGTTCTCTTTTGCAGAGATTAGCAGGTGTTCGCGAGGTCTCTTCAGGTACTCGCGTTATGTTTTATACCTGCTTTGAGTTCTCTTTTGTAGAGATTAGCAGGTGTTTGCGAGTTCTCTTCAGGTACTCGCGTTATGTTTTATACCTGCTTTGAGTTCTCTCTTGCAGAGATTAGCAGGTGTTCGCGAGTTCTCTTCATGTACTCACGTTATGTTTTATACCTGCTTTGAGTTCTCTTTTGCAGAGATTAGCAGGTGTTTGTGAGTTCTCTTCAGGTACTCACGTTATGTTTTATACCTGCTTTGAGTTCTCCTTTGCAGAGATTAGCAGGTGTTCGCGAGTTCTCTTCAGGTACTCGCATTATGTTTTATACCTGCTTTGAATTCTCGTTTGTAGAGATTAGCAGGTGTTCGCGAGGTCTCTTCAGGTACTTTCGTTATATTTTATACCTGCTTTGAGTTCTCCTTTGCAGAGATTAGCAGGTGTTCACGAGTTCTCTTCAGGTACTCGCGCTATGTTTATACCTGCTTTGAATTATCTTTTGTAGAGATTAACAGATGTTCCGAGGTCTTTTCAGGTACTCGCGTTTTATTTTATACCTGCTTTGATTTCTCCTTTGCAGAGATTAGCAGGTGTTCGCGAGTTCTCTTCAGGTACTCGCGTTATGTTTTATACCTGCTTTGAGTTCTCTTTTGCAGAGATTAGCAGGTGTTCGCGAGTTCTCTTCATGTACTCGCGTTATGTTTTATACCTGCTTTGAGTTCTCTTTTGCAGAGATTAGCAGGTGTGTGCGAGTTCTCTTCAGGTACTCGCGTTATGTTTTATACCTGCTTTGAGTTCTCCTTTGCAGAGATTAGCAGTGTTCGCGAGTTCTCTTCAGGTACTCGAATTATGTTTTATACCTGCTTTGAATTCTCGTTTGTAGAGATTAGCAGGTGTTCGCGAGGTCTCTTCAGGTACTTTCGTTATATTTTATACCTGCTTTGAGTTCTCTTTTGCAGAGATTAGCAGGTGTTCGCGAGTTCTCTTTAGGTACTCGCGTTATGTTTATACCTGCTTTGAATTATCTTTTGTAGAGATTAGCAGGTGTTCGCGAGGTCTCTTCAGGTACTCGCGTTATATTTTATACCTGCTTTGATTTCTCCTTTGCAGAGATTAGCAGGTGTTCGCGAGTTCTCTTCAGGTACTCGCGTTATGTTTTATACCTGCTTTGAGTTCTCTTTTGCAGAGATTAGCAGGTGTTCGCGAGTTCTCTTCAGGTACTCGCGTTTTTTTATACCTGCTTTGAGTTCTCTTTTGCAGAGATTAGCAGGTGTTCGCGAGTTCTCTTCAGGTACTCGCGTTATGTTTTATACCTGCTTTGAGTTCTCTTTTGCAGAGATTAGCAGGTGTTTGCGAGTTCTCTCAGGTACTCGCGTTATATTTTATACCTGCTTTGAGTTCTCTTTTGCAGAGATTAGCAGGTGTTCGCGAGGTCTCTTCAGGTACTCGCGTTATATTTTATACCTGCTTTGAGTTCTCTTTTGCAGAGATTAGCAGGTGTTCGCGAGGTCTCTTCAGGTACTCGCGTTATGTTTTATACCTGCTTTGAGTTCTCTTTTGCAGAGATTAGCAGGTGTTTGCGAGTTCTCTTCAGGTACTCGCGTTATGTTTTATACCTGCTTTGAGTTCTCTTTTGCAGAGATTAGCAGGTGTTCGCGAGTTCTCTTCATGTACTCGCGTTATGTTTTATACCTGCTTTGAGTTCTCTTTTGCAGAGATTAGCAGGTGTTTGCGAGTTCTCTTCAGGTACTCGCGTTATGTTTTATACCTGCTTTGAGTTCTCCTTTGCAGAGATTAGCAGGTGTTCGCGAGTTCTCTTCAGGTACTCGCGTTATGTTTTATACCTGCTTTGAATTCTCTTTTGTAGAGATTAGCAGGTGTTCGCGAGGTCTCTTCAGGTACTTTCGTTATATTTTATACCTGCTTTGAGTTCTCCTTTGCAGAGATTAGCAGGTGTTCACGAGTTCTCTTCAGGTACTCGCGTTATGTTTATACCTGCTTTGAATTATCTTTTGTAGAGATTAACAGATGTTCGCGAGGTCTCTTCAGGTACTCGCGTTATATTTTATACCTGCTTTGATTTCTCTTTGCAGAGATTAGCAGGTGTTCGCGAGTTCTCTTCAGGTACTCGCGTTATGTTTTATACCTGCTTTGAGTTCTCTTTTGCAGAGATTAGCAGGTGTTCCGAGTTCTCTTCAGGTACTCGCGTTTTTTATACCTGCTTTGAGTTCTCTTTTGCAGAGATTAGCAGGTGTTCGCGAGTTCTCTTCAGGTACTCGCGTTATGTTTTATACCTGCTTTGAGTTCTCTTTTGCAGAGATTAGCAGGTGTTTGCGAGTTCTCTCAGGTACTCGCTTTATATTTTATACCTGCTTTGAGTTCTCTTTTGCAGAGATTAGCAGGTGTTCGCGAGGTCTCTTCAGGTACTCGCGTTATATTTTATACCTGCTTTGAGTTCTCTTTTGCAGAGATTAGCAGGTGTTCGCGAGTTCTCTTCAGGTACTCGCGTTATGTTTTATACCTGCTTTGAGTTCTCTTTTGCAGAGATTAGCAGGTGTTCGCGAGTTCTCTTCAGGTACTCGCGTTATGTTTTATACCTGCTTTGAGTTCTCTTTTGCAGAGATTAGCAGGTGTTCGCGAGTTCTCTTCAGGTACTCGCGTTATGTTTTATACCTGCTTTGAGTTCTCTTTTGCAGAGATTAGCAGGTGTTCGCGAGTTCTCTTCAGGTACTCGCGTTATGTTTTATACCTGCTTTGAGTTCTCTTTTGCAGAGATTAGCAGGTGTTCGCGAGTTCTCTTCAGGTACTCGCGTTATGTTTTATACCTGCTTTGAGTTCTCTTTTGCAGAGATTAGCAGGTGTTCGCGAGTTCTCTTCAGGTACTCGCGTTATGTTTTATACCTGCTTTGAGTTCTCTTTTGCAGAGATTAGCAGGTGTTTGCGAGTTCTCTTCAGGTACTCGCGTTATGTTTTATACCTGCTTTGAGTTCTCCTTTGCAGAGATTAGCAGGTGTTCGCGAGTTCTCTTCAGGTACTCGCGTTATGTTTTATACCTGCTTTGAATTCTCTTTTGTAGAGATTAGCAGGTGTTCGCGAGGTCTCTTCAGGTACTCGCGTTATATTTTATACCTGCTTTGAGTTCTCCTTTGCAGAGATTAGCAGGTGTTCGCGAGTTCTCTTCAGGTACTCGCGTTATGTTTATACCTGCTTTGATTCTCTTTTGTAGAGATTAGCAGGTGTTCGCGAGGTCTCTTCAGGTACTCGCGTTATTTTATACCTGCTTTGATTCTCCTTTGCAGAGATTAGCAGGTGTTCGCGAGTTCTCTTCAGGTACTCGCGTTATGTTTTATACCTGCTTTGAGTTCTCTTTTGCAGAGATTAGCAGGTGTTCGCGAGTTCTCTTCAGGTACTCGCGTTATATTTTATACCTGCTTTGAGTTCTCTTTTGCAGAGATTAGCAGGTGTTCGCGAGTTCTCTTCAGGTACTCGCGTTATGTTTTATACCTGCTTTGAGTTCTCTTTTGCAGAGATTAGCAGGTGTTCGCGAGTTCTCTTCAGGTACTCGCGTTATATTTTATACCTGCTTTGAGTTCTCTTTTGCAGAGATTAGCAGGTGTTCGCGAGTTCTCTTCAGGTACTCGCGTTATGTTTTATACCTGCTTTGAGTTCTCTTTTGCAGAGATTAGCAGGTGTTCGCGAGTTCTCTTCAGGTACTCGCGTTATGTTTTATACCTGCTTTGAGTTCTCTTTTGCAGAGATTAGCAGGTGTTCGCGAGTTCTCTTCAGGTACTCGCGTTATGTTTTATACCTGCTTTGAGTTCTCTTTTGCAGAGATTAGCAGGTGTTTGCGAGTTCTCTTCAGGTACTCGCGTTATGTTTTATACCTGCTTTGAGTTCTCCTTTGCAGAGATTAGCAGGTGTTCGCGAGTTCTCTTCAGGTACTCGCGTTATGTTTTATACCTGCTTTGAATTCTCTTTTGTAGAGATTAGCAGGTGTTCGCGAGGTCTCTTCAGGTACTCGCGTTATATTTTATACCTGCTTTGAGTTCTCCTTTGCAGAGATTAGCAGGTGTTCGCGAGTTCTCTTCAGGTACTCGCGTTATGTTTATACCTGCTTTGAGTTCTCTTTTGCAGAGATTAGCAGGTGTTCGCGAGTTCTCTTCAGGTACTCGCGTTATATTTTATACCTGCTTTGATTCTCCTTTGCAGAGATTAGCAGGTGTTCGCGAGTTCTCTTCAGGTACTCGCGTTATGTTTTATACCTGCTTTGAGTTCTCTTTTGCAGAGATTAGCAGGTGTTCGCGAGTTCTCTTCAGGTACTCGCGTTATGTTTTATACCTGCTTTGAGTTCTCTTTTGCAGAGATTAGCAGGTGTTCGCGAGTTCTCTTCAGGTACTCGCGTTATGTTTTATACCTGCTTTGAGTTCTCTTTTGCAGAGATTAGCAGGTGTTTGCGAGTTCTCTTCAGGTACTCGCGTTATGTTTTATACCTGCTTTGAGTTCTCTTTTGCAGAGATTAGCAGGTGTTCGCGAGTTCTCTTCAGGTACTCGCGTTATGTTTTATACCTGCTTTGAGTTCTCTTTTGCAGAGATTAGCAGGTGTTTGCGAGTTCTCTTCAGGTACTCGCGTTATGTTTTATACCTGCTTTGAGTTCTCTTTTGCAGAGATTAGCAGGTGTTCGCGAGTTCTCTTCAGGTACTCGCGTTATGTTTTATACCTGCTTTGAATTCTCTTTTGTAGAGATTAGCAGGTGTTCGCGAGGTCTCTTCAGGTACTCGCGTTATATTTTATACCTGCTTTGAGTTCTCCTTTGCAGAGATTAGCAGGTGTTCGCGAGTTCTCTTCAGGTACTCGCGTTATGTTTTATACCTGCTTTGAGTTCTCTTTTGCAGAGATTAGCAGGTGTTCGCGAGGTCTCTTCAGGTACTCGCGTTATATTTTATACCTGCTTTGAGTTCTCTTTTGCAGAGATTAGCAGGTGTTCGCGAGTTCTCTTCAGGTACTCGCGTTATGTTTTATACCTGCTTTGAGTTCTCTTTTGCAGAGATTAGCAGGTGTTCGCGAGTTCTCTTCAGGTACTCGCGTTATGTTTTATACCTGCTTTGAGTTCTCTTTTGCAGAGATTAGCAGGTGTTCGCGAGTTCTCTTCAGGTACTCGCGTTATGTTTTATACCTGCTTTGAGTTCTCTTTTGCAGAGATTAGCAGGTGTTCGCGAGTTCTCTTCAGGTACTCGCGTTATGTTTTATACCTGCTTTGAGTTCTCTTTTGGAGAGATTAGCAGGTGTTTGCGAGTTCTCTTCAGGTACTCGCGTTATGTTTATACCTGCTTTGAGTTCTCTTTGCAGAGATTAGCAGGTGTTCGCGAGTTCTCTTCAGGTACTCGAATTATGTTTTATACCTGCTTTGAGTTCTCGTTTGTAGAGATTAGCAGGTGTTCGCGAGGTCTCTTCAGGTACTTTCGTTATATTTTATACCTGCTTTGAGTTCTCCTTTGCAGAGATTAGCAGGTGTTCGCGAGTTCTCTTCAGGTACTCGCGTTATGTTTATACCTGCTTTGAATTCTCTTTGTAGAGATTAGCAGGTGTTCGCGAGGTCTCTTCAGGTACTCGCGTTATATTTTATACCTGCTTTGATTTCTCCTTTGCAGAGATTAGCCGGTGTTCGCGAGTTCTCTTCAGGTACTCGCGTTATGTTTTATACCTGCTTTGAGTTCTCTTTTGCAGAGATTAGCAGGTGTTCGCGAGGTCTCTTCAGGTACTCGCGTTATGTTTTATACCTGCTTTGAGTTCTCTTTTGCAGAGATTAGCAGGTGTTCGCGAGTTCTCTTCAGGTACTCGCGTTATGTTTTATACCTGCTTTGAGTTCTCTTTTGCAGAGATTAGCAGGTGTTCGCGAGTTCTCTTCAGGTACTCGCGTTATGTTTTATACCTGCTTTGAGTTCTCTTTTGCAGAGATTAGCAGGTGTTTGCGAGTTCTCTTCAGGTACTCGCGTTATGTTTTATACCTGCTTTGAGTTCTCCTTTGCAGAGATTAGCAGGTGTTCGCGAGTTCTCTTCAGGTACTCGCGTTATGTTTTATACCTGCTTTGAGTTCTCTTTTAGAGATTAGCAGGTGTTCGCGAGGTCTCTTCAGGTACTCGCGTTATATTTTATACCTGCTTTGAGTTCTCTTTGCAGAGATTAGCAGGTGTTCGCGAGTTCTCTTCAGGTACTCGCGTTATGTTTATACCTGCTTTGATTATCTTTTGCAGAGATTAGCAGGTGTTCGCGAGTTCTCTTCAGGTACTCGCGTTATATTTTATACCTGCTTTGATTTCTCTTTTGCAGAGATTAGCAGGTGTTCGCGAGTTCTCTTCAGGTACTCGCGTTATGTTTTATACCTGCTTTGAGTTCTCTTTTGCAGAGATTAGCAGGTGTTCGCGAGTTCTCTTCAGGTACTCGCGTTATTTTTATACCTGCTTTGAGTTCTCTTTTGCAGAGATTAGCAGGTGTTCGCGAGTTCTCTTCAGGTACTCGCGTTATGTTTTATACCTGCTTTGAGTTCTCTTTTGCAGAGATTAGCAGGTGTTCGCGAGTTCTCTTCAGGTACTCGCGTTATTTTTATACCTGCTTTGAGTTCTCTTTTGCAGAGATTAGCAGGTGTTCGCGAGGTCTCTTCAGGTACTCGCGTTATGTTTTATACCTGCTTTGAGTTCTCTTTTGCAGAGATTAGCAGGTGTTCGCGAGTTCTCTTCAGGTACTCGCGTTATGTTTTATACCTGCTTTGAGTTCTCTTTTGCAGAGATTAGCAGGTGTTCGCGAGTTCTCTTCAGTACTCGCGTTATGTTTTATACCTGCTTTGAGTTCTCTTTTGCAGAGATTAGCAGGTGTTTGCGAGTTCTCTTCAGGTACTCGCGTTATGTTTTATACCTGCTTTGAGTTCTCCTTTGCAGAGATTAGCAGGTGTTCGCGAGTTCTCTTCAGGTACTCGCATTATGTTTTATACCTGCTTTGAATTCTCGTTTGTAGAGATTAGCAGGTGTTCGCGAGGTCTCTTCAGGTACTTTCGTTATATTTTATACCTGCTTTGAGTTCTCCTTTGCAGAGATTAGCAGGTGTTCGCGAGTTCTCTTCAGGTACTCGCGTTATGTTTATACCTGCTTTGAATTATCTTTTGTAGAGATTAACAGGTGTTCGCGAGGTCTCTTCAGGTACTCGCGTTATATTTTATACCTGCTTTGATTTCTCCTTTGCAGAGATTAGCAGGTGTTCGCGAGTTCTCTTCAGGTACTCGCGTTATGTTTTATACCTGCTTTGAGTTCTCTTTTGCAGAGATTAGCAGGTATTCGCGAGTTCTCTTCAGGTACTCGCGTTATGTTTTATACCTGCTTTGAGTTCTCTTTTGCAGAGATTAGCAGGTGTTCGCGAGTTCTCTTCAGGTACTCGCGTTATGTTTTATACCTGCTTTGAGTTCTCTTTTGCAGAGATTAGCAGGTGTTTGCGAGTTCTCTTCAGGTACTCGCGTTATGTTTTATACCTGCTTTGAGTTCTCTTTTGCAGAGATTAGCAGGTGTTCGCGAGTTCTCTTCAGGTACTCGCGTTATGTTTTATACCTGCTTTGAGTTCTCTTTTGCAGAGATTAGCAGGTGTTCGCGAGTTCTCTTCAGGTACTCGCGTTATGTTTTATACCTGCTTTGAGTTCTCTTTTGCAGAGATTAGCAGGTGTTCGCGAGTTCTCTTCAGGTACTCGCGTTATGTTTTATACCTGCTTTGAGTTCTCTTTGCAGAGATTAGCAGGTGTTCGCGAGTTCTCTTCAGGTACTCGCGTTATGTTTTATACCTGCTTTGAGTTCTCTTTTGCAGAGATTAGCAGGTGTTCGCGAGTTCTCTTCAGGTACTCGCGTTATGTTTTATACCTGCTTTGAGTTCTCCTTTGCAGAGATTAGCAGGTGTTCGCGAGTTCTCTTCAGGTACTCGCGTTATGTTTTATACCTGCTTTGAGTTCTCTTTTGCAGAGATTAGCAGGTGTTCGCGAGGTCTCTTCAGGTACTCGCGTTATATTTTATACCTGCTTTGAGTTCTCCTTTGCAGAGATTAGCAGGTGTTCGCGAGTTCTCTTCAGGTACTCGCGTTATGTTTATACCTGCTTTGAATTCTCTTTTGCAGAGATTAGCAGGTGTTCGCGAGGTCTCTTCAGGTACTCGCGTTATATTTTATACCTGCTTTGATTTCTCTTTTGCAGAGATTAGCAGGTGTTCGCGAGTTCTCTTCAGGTACTCGCGTTATGTTTTATACCTGCTTTGAGTTCTCTTTTGCAGAGATTAGCAGGTGTTCGCGAGTTCTCTTCAGGTACTCGCGTTATATTTTATACCTGCTTTGAGTTCTCTTTTGCAGAGATTAGCAGGTGTTCGCGAGTTCTCTTCAGGTACTCGCGTTATGTTTTTATACCTGCTTTGAGTTCTCTTTTGCAGAGATTAGCAGGTGTTCGCGAGTTCTCTCAGGTACTCGCGTTATATTTTATACCTGCTTTGAGTTCTTTTTGCAGAGATTAGCAGGTGTTCGCGAGGTCTCTTCAGGTACTCGCGTTATGTTTTATACCTGCTTTGAGTTCTCTTTTGTAGAGATTAGCAGGTGTTCGCGAGTTCTCTTCAGGTACTCGCGTTATGTTTTATACCTGCTTTGAGTTCTCTTTTGCAGAGATTAGCAGGTGTTCGCGAGTTCTCTTCATGTACTCGCGTTATGTTTTATACCTGCTTTGAGTTCTCTTTTGCAGAGATTAGCAGGTGTTTGCGAGTTCTCTTCAGGTACTCGCGTTATGTTTTATACCTGCTTTGAGTTCTCCTTTGCAGAGATTAGCAGGTGTTCGCGAGTTCTCTTCAGGTACTCGCATTATGTTTTATACCTGCTTTGAATTCTCTTTTGTAGAGATTAGCAGGTGTTCGCGAGGTCTCTTCAGGTACTTTCGTTATATTTTATACCTGCTTTGAGTTCTCCTTTGCAGAGATTAGCAGGTGTTCACGAGTTCTCTTCAGGTACTCGCGTTATGTTTATACCTGCTTTGAATTCTCTTTTGTAGAGATTAACAGATGTTCGCGAGGTCTCTTCAGGTACTCGCGTTATATTTTATACCTGCTTTGATTTCTCCTTTGCAGAGATTAGCAGGTGTTCGCGAGTTCTCTTCAGGTACTCGCGTTATGTTTTATACCTGCTTTGAGTTCTCTTTTGCAGAGATTAGCAGGTGTTCGCGAGTTCTCTTCAGGTACTCGCGTTATGTTTTATACCTGCTTTGAGTTCTCTTTTGCAGAGATTAGCAGGTGTTCGCGAGTTCTCTTCAGGTACTCGCGTTATGTTTTATACCTGCTTTGAGTTCTCTTTTGCAGAGATTAGCAGGTGTTTGCGAGTTCTCTTCAGGTACTCGCGTTATGTTTTATACCTGCTTTGAGTTCTCTTTTGCAGAGATTAGCAGGTGTTCGCGAGTTCTCTTCAGGTACTCGCGTTATGTTTTATACCTGCTTTGAGTTCTCTTTTGCAGAGATTAGCAGGTGTTCGCGAGTTCTCTTCATGTACTCGCGTTATGTTTTATACCTGCTTTGAGTTCTCTTTTGTAGAGATTAGCAGGTGTTTGCGAGTTCTCTTCAGGTACTCGCGTTATGTTTTATACCTGCTTTGAGTTCTCTTTTGCAGAGATTAGCAGGTGTTCGCGAGTTCTCTTCAGGTACTCGCGTTATGTTTTATACCTGCTTTGAGTTCTCGTTTGTAGAGATTAGCAGGTGTTCGCGAGGTCTCTTCAGGTACTTTCGTTATATTTTATACCTGCTTTGAGTTCTCTTTTGCAGAGATTAGCAGGTGTTCGCGAGTTCTCTTCAGGTACTCGCGTTATGTTTTATACCTGCTTTGAGTTCTCTTTTGCAGAGATTAGCAGGTGTTCGCGAGGTCTCTTCAGGTACTCGCGTTATATTTTATACCTGCTTTGAGTTCTCCTTTGCAGAGATTAGCAGGTGTTCGCGAGTTCTCTTCAGGTACTCGCGTTATGTTTTATACCTGCTTTGAGTTCTCTTTTGCAGAGATTAGCAGGTGTTCGCGAGGTCTCTTCAGGTACTCGCGTTATGTTTTATACCTGCTTTGAGTTCTCTTTTGCAGAGATTAGCAGGTGTTCGCGAGTTCTCTTCAGGTACTCGCGTTATGTTTTATACCTGCTTTGAGTTCTCTTTGCAGAGATTAGCAGGTGTTCGCGAGTTCTCTTCAGGTACTCGCGTTATGTTTTATACCTGCTTTGAGTTCTCTTTTGCAGAGATTAGCAGGTGTTCGCGAGTTCTCTTCAGGTACTCGCGTTATGTTTTATACCTGCTTTGAGTTCTCCTTTGCAGAGATTAGCAGGTGTTCGCGAGTTCTCTTCAGGTACTCGCATTATGTTTTATACCTGCTTTGAGTTCTCTTTTGCAGAGATTAGCAGGTGTTCGCGAGGTCTCTTCAGGTACTTTCGTTATATTTTATACCTGCTTTGAGTTCTCCTTTGTAGAGATTAGCAGGTGTTCGCGAGTTCTCTTCAGGTACTCGCGTTATGTTTTATACCTGCTTTGAGTTCTCTTTTGCAGAGATTAGCAGGTGTTCGCGAGGTCTCTTCAGGTACTCGCGTTATATTTTTATACCTGCTTTGATTTCTCCTTTGCAGAGATTAGCAGGTGTTCGCGAGTTCTCTTCAGGTACTCGCGTTATGTTTTATACCTGCTTTGAGTTCTCTTTTGCAGAGATTAGCAGGTGTTCGCGAGTTCTCTTCAGGTACTCGCGTTATGTTTTATACCTGCTTTGAGTTCTCTTTTGCAGAGATTAGCAGGTGTTCGCGAGTTCTCTTCAGGTACTCGCGTTATGTTTTATACCTGCTTTGAGTTCTCTTTTGCAGAGATTAGCAGGTGTTCGCGAGTTCTCTTCAGGTACTCGCGTTATATTTTATACCTGCTTTGAGTTCTCTTTTGCAGAGATTAGCAGGTGTTCGCGAGGTCTCTTCAGGTACTCGCGTTATGTTTATACCTGCTTTGAGTTCTCTTTTGTAGAGATTAGCAGGTGTTCGCGAGTTCTCTTCAGGTACTCGCGTTATGTTTTATACCTGCTTTGAGTTCTCTTTTGCAGAGATTAGCAGGTGTTCGCGAGTTCTCTTCATGTACTCGCGTTATGTTTTATACCTGCTTTGAGTTCTCTTTTGCAGAGATTAGCAGGTGTTTGCGAGTTCTCTTCAGGTACTCGCGTTATGTTTTATACCTGCTTTGAGTTCTCCTTTGCAGAGATTAGCAGGTGTTCGCGAGTTCTCTTCAGGTACTCGCGTTATGTTTTATACCTGCTTTGAATTCTCTTTGTAGAGATTAGCAGGTGTTCGCGAGGTCTCTTCAGGTACTTTCGTTATATTTTATACCTGCTTTGAGTTCTCCTTTGCAGAGATTAGCAGGTGTTCGCGAGTTCTCTTCAGGTACTCGCGTTATGTTTATACCTGCTTTGAATTCTCTTTTGTAGAGATTAACAGATGTTCGCGAGGTCTCTTCAGGTACTCGCGTTATTTTTATACCTGCTTTGATTTCTCCTTTGCAGAGATTAGCCGGTGTTCGCGAGTTCTCTTCAGGTACTCGCGTTATGTTTTATACCTGCTTTGAGTTCTCTTTTGCAGAGATTAGCAGGTGTTCGCGAGTTCTCTTCAGGTACTCGCGTTATGTTTTATACCTGCTTTGAGTTCTCTTTTGCAGAGATTAGCAGGTGTTCGCGAGTTCTCTTCAGGTACTCGCGTTATGTTTTATACCTGCTTTGAGTTCTCTTTTGCAGAGATTAGCAGGTGTTCGCGAGTTCTCTTCAGGTACTCGCGTTATGTTTTATACCTGCTTTGAGTTCTCTTTTGCAGAGATTAGCAGGTGTTCGCGAGTTCTCTTCAGGTACTCGCGTTATGTTTTATACCTGCTTTGAGTTCTCTTTTGCAGAGATTAGCAGGTGTTCGCGAGTTCTCTTCAGGTACTCGCGTTATGTTTTATACCTGCTTTGAGTTCTCTTTTGAGAGATTAGCAGGTGTTTGCGAGTTCTCTTCAGGTACTCGCGTTATGTTTTATACCTGCTTTGAGTTCTCCTTTGCAGAGATTAGCAGGTGTTCGCGAGTTCTCTTCAGGTACTCGCGTTATGTTTTATACCTGCTTTGAGTTCTCTTTTGCAGAGATTAGCAGGTGTTCGCGAGGTCTCTTCAGGTACTCGCGTTATGTTTTATACCTGCTTTGAGTTCTCCTTTGCAGAGATTAGCAGGTGTTCGCGAGTTCTCTTCAGGTACTCGCTATGTTTTATACCTGCTTTGAGTTCTCTTTTGTAGAGATTAGCAGGTGTTCGCGAGGTCTCTCTTCAGGTACTCGCGTTATATTTTATACCTGCTTTGAGTTCTCCTTTGCAGAGATTAGCAGGTGTTCGCGAGTTCTCTTCAGGTACTCGCGTTATGTTTTATACCTGCTTTGAGTTCTCTTTTGCAGAGATTACAGGTGTTCGCGAGGTCTCTTCAGGTACTCGCGTTATGTTTTATACCTGCTTTGAGTTCTCTTTTGCAGAGATTAGCAGGTGTTCGCGAGTTCTCTTCAGGTACTCGCGTTATGTTTTATACCTGCTTTGAGTTCTCTTTTGCAGAGATTAGCAGGTGTTCGCGAGTTCTCTTCAGGTACTCGCGTTATGTTTTATACCTGCTTTGAGTTCTCTTTTGCAGAGATTCAGGTGTTTCGAGTTCTCTTCAGGTACTCGCGTTATGTTTTATACCTGCTTTGAGTTCTCTTTGCAGAGATTAGCAGGTGTTCGCGAGTTCTCTTCAGGTACTCGCGTTATGTTTTATACCTGCTTTGAGTTCTCGTTTGTAGAGATTAGCAGGTGTTCGCGAGGTCTCTTCAGGTACTCGCGTTATGTTTTATACCTGCTTTGAGTTCTCCTTTGCAGAGATTAGCAGGTGTTCGCGAGTTCTCTTCAGGTACTCGCGTTATGTTTATACCTGCTTTGAGTTCTCTTTTGCAGAGATTAGCAGATGTTCGCGAGGTCTCTTCAGGTACTCGCGTTATATTTTATACCTGCTTTGAGTTCTCCTTTGCAGAGATTAGCAGGTGTTCGCGAGTTCTCTTCAGGTACTCGCGTTATGTTTATACCTGCTTTGAGTTCTCTTTTGCAGAGATTAGCAGGTGTTCGCGAGTTCTCTCAGGTACTCGCGTTATGTTTTATACCTGCTTTGAGTTCTCTTTTGCAGAGATTAGCAGGTGTTCGCGAGTTCTCTTCAGGTACTCGCGTTATGTTTTATACCTGCTTTGAGTTCTCTTTTGTAGAGATTAGCAGGTGTTTGCGAGGTCTCTCTCAGGTACTCGCGTTATGTTTTTACCTTTGCTTTGATTTCTCTTTTGCAGAGATTAGCAGGTGTTCGCGAGTTCTCTTCAGGTACTCGCGTTATTTTTTATACCTGCTTTGAATTCTCTTTTGTAGAGATTAGCAGGTGTTCGCGAGGTCTCTTCAGGTACTCGCGTTATGTTTTATACCTGCTTTGAGTTCTCCTTTGCAGAGATTAGCAGGTGTTCGCGAGTTCTCTTCAGGTACTCGCGTTATGTTTTATACCTGCTTTGAGTTCTCTTTTGCAGAGATTAGCAGGTGTTCGCGAGTTCTCTTCAGGTA
This sequence comes from Dactylorhiza incarnata, assembly GCA_033032865.1. Classification (NCBI taxonomy): domain Eukaryota; kingdom Viridiplantae; phylum Streptophyta; class Magnoliopsida; order Asparagales; family Orchidaceae; genus Dactylorhiza; species Dactylorhiza incarnata. Next base: position 127,971 of record JAWHQI010001060.1, read on the forward strand.
CTCGCGTTATGTTTTATACCTGCTTTGAGTTTCTCCTTTGCAGAGATTAGCAGGTGTTCGCGAGTTCTCTTCAGGTACTCGCGTTATGTTTTATACCTGCTTTGAGTTCTCTTTTGCAGAGATTAGCAGGTTTCGCGAGTTCTCTTCAGGTACTCGCGTTATGTTTTATACCTGCTTTGAGTTCTCTTTGCAGAGATTAGCAGGTGTTCGCGAGTTCTCTTCAGGTACTCGCGTTATGTTTTATACCTGCTTTGAGTTCTCTTTTGCAGAGATTAGCAGGTGTTCGCGAGTTCTCTTCAGGTACTCGCGTTATGTTTTATACCTGCTTTGAATTCTCTTTTGCAGAGATTAGCAGGTGTTCGCGAGTCTCTTCAGGTACTCGCGTTATGTTTTATACCTGCTTTGAGTTCTCTTTTGCAGAGATTAGCAGGTGTTCGCGAGTTCTCTTCAGGTACTCGCGTTATGTTTATACCTGCTTTGAGTTCTCTTTGCAGAGATTAGCAGGGTTCGCGAGTTCTCTTCAGGTACTCGCGTTATGTTTTATACCTGCTTTGAGTTCTCTTTTGCAGAGATTAGCAGGTGTTCGCGAGTTCTCTTCAGGTACTCGCGTTATGTTTTATACCTGCTTTGAGTTCTCTTTTGCAGAGATTAGCAGGTGTTCGCGAGTTCTCTTCAGGTACTCGCGTTATGTTTTATACCTGCTTTGAGTTCTCTTTTGCAGAGATTAGCAGGTGTTCGCGAGTTCTCTTCAGGTACTCGCGTTATGTTTTATACTGCTTTGAGTTCTCTTTTGCAGAGATTAGCAGGTGTTCGCGAGTTCTCTTCAGGTACTCGCGTTATGTTTTATACCTGCTTTGAGTTCTCTTTTGCAGAGATTAGCAGGTGTTCGCGAGTTCTCTTCAGGTACTCGCGTTATGTTTTATACCTGCTTTGAGTTCTCTTTGTAGAGATTAGCAG